>CCAG010009452.1:0-116902 GCA_001077435.1 Glossina morsitans morsitans
AAAATAAAATATAATGTTCCAATATCTTTATGATTTGTAGAAAATAATCATCGTCGCGATTAAATGGCTGAAGTTTAGGCAATAAATTGTAAATGTATTTATAAGGGATACCTTTCTAATCAGGCTTTATAGTCAAAAATGAGATTAGACTGCAATTCTAAAGGAGTATATATTACTAAAGCTTACAAGATTATTCTTGTATATATAGCTTTGAAGGCTATTAGTTTTTTTTAAGTAATGCTACAGTCAACAAACAAGGTATACGACAATGGATATAATTAGCGATTAAAGAAATAATTTTGTTTATCTCACTTGAAGCAGATCTAGTATACTTTGGGGAAAAAGGGTACAAAAGTATGCAATTTCTTAAACCTAATTTCTTAGGAATAGTTAACATAATGTAGGGTAAAGTACCGTAATTCCTTTGGCTTCAAGTCTAGATGCCATTGACAAAGCTATTAAGTCCAGCAAAGAGTTTTTAATTATTTGGGAAAATTTATTAAAACATTTTCCTTAATTTTTTTTTTTTTTTTTTTTTCAACAATTACTTTATATATGAATGCAAAATTTTACAGTTAAAAAAAAAAAAAAACAAACTGTTTCCTCTTCTTGTAACAAAACATCTTATAAAAGTCAAACACTTTGCAATCTAAACGGAACTAGTTTTTTTTCTCTCGATTTTTATTGCTTTCGTTATAACGAATACGTTATACGGTCATTTAACGCTATGTTCAGCGGTAGTCGCCATGCACGCGTTTATCAACTGCACTCTTGAATATGCGTATGAGTGCATAATAATAACACTTTACACACACACACACACACACACACACGTACACACCGACACATGCACACACATTGTAGCCAAACCCACAGTCAATGCAAAGAAGCATAATAAATATTGGAGGTAAACCACTTTTTTTTGTTGCTTCAACTTATGAAAAAGCCATACATAGTGACGTTTATGCAGCTTTAAAAAGACGTCAAGCAAGTGTTTCAGCAAAAGTAAAAAAAAAAAAAAAGGAAAAATAAAGTAACACAACGACTACAGATTTCTTTGGCAACGAGTACCGGGTATATTGCGTGCCAAAAAAAGCCTTAAATTGACAAATACTTAAAATGCGGAAATTTTTAAAACCTTCACATGTATATATATATATATATATATATATGTATATATATATATATATTTAGGTAAAAGCTCGTTTGTTCACTAATGTATACATAATCTTACGCAGTTTCCCAGAAGGTAATGATGACCACCTACACATTACCGAACACCAGGAGAAATCGAATATTTTGATGTCACATTATCTCCGGCTTTTGATATTTTTTATTTTGAATGAATTTCCAATGGAATGAATAAAGCATAGAAAAATCCGGTCAATTATATGTACATAACAACACAGGAGCACAGGAGAGAATTTATTTAAAAAAAAAAAAAAAAAATGTAGAGAGAATCAAATGTTGGCAGCAATTACTCTTGTGCTATAGCTACGTCACAATTGTTTAGCAGACACTTAAACAAGCCATAGTCTAGTTTAAAATTGACTTGTTTTCCACCGCTCAGCTCACATTATTATACACGGTCCGTATATACGCCATGCACTCATGTTGATGTTGAGTGTATGCGCAAAAATCACGATTATACCATCACCACTACAATAACAATAATTATAACAACAACAACAACGGCACTAACATGTTGTATATGCCATAGAATTTATAATAGTTGTTGTTATCGCACTTCAACAGCGTAATGCGCGAATAATCGAATGAAAACGAATTCGAAAAAAACGAAGAAACAACAACGTGACATGAAGGGAGCGCCAAGAGAGAGAGAGAGCGAGAGAGCGGGAGAGAGAGAGAGAGTGAGCAAAAAATGCATAGACGCAACAGAGAGACGGAAAATAATAACAACAAAGGAAAAGAAAAGAAAAAAAAAAAAAGCTGAGAAACGACGTAAAAGAATTGCCGTAAAAAAAAAAGAAAAGGTAAATATTGTAGACTAAGCGAAACCGACCGTCATTTAAACATATGGAGCAACAACTGACTGGCTTCTTCACGTTTATCCCATTGTATAACCTAGCAAAGGCATGAAATACGACATCAATGTCGACTTATATATGCATTTCAAAATTCATTATATTATCTATAACGCCATACGAAAGGTAAACGATTTTATAGTTTTCAGTTAAATGCTTCGCTTCAATTTTAATGTTAACAGCAACAAAGTAAAAAATCCATATACTAGGTCAGTTGTTCTCAAACTTTTTCCGCATTTCTTTTCTCTTTATCTCTTGCAGGGATTATATTCATAAAAAAGTATAAAATATGTGACATACTCTACAATATAAAATGCTTTTAACGGAGAGCATTTCAAAGTTGCAGAAGGCGGTTGATGTTTTGAAAATTGCAATAGTCCTCGAAAGGAACAAATTCGAAAATTACTAATCTTTGGAAAGATTGTTGTGTTTTCTGATATATATATATATTTCCTGATATATATATATATATATACATCAATTTAGATATATATGTATACATCTACATCGTATACCTAAAATTGAGTCCATTTTTTTATGTAAAAAAGATGCGTCCTATGGTCCGAAGGTAACATTAAAATATTTTGAGGTTTGCAAGGAGTGACAACAATAGTTCAGATGAAAATAATACGAACGGTGACATTAACGAGACGAGTGATAGTATCGAGAATGAAGATGAACTGAATATTGCTAATGCGAATTATGTTAACCAGTAAATAAAAATTTTGATCCGAAAGTCACATTAAAATATATTTTTCTAAAAATCATCTAATAAATTTGAAGTGCGCCTTATCGTCCGGCGGATGTTATAGTCCGAAAAATATGGTATACATATTGAATCAGTTTACTTATGGAATATTGGTCTTCAATAAGTGTTATTTACCGCTGTGATTTAAACGTTGGTCAATATCTCGTTCGTGGTTACAGTGCTCGGTAAAGATACTTTAAAACTTTAAATCTTTTCAGAATTATTTTAACTCCCTGCAAAATTTTACATTGAATTGTCTGTCCGTCTTATATCTGTCCACGTGCTTTTGAGTTCAACCTACAGGTCAGGCAATTTTTGAGATATTTTGGTGAAGTTGGGTACAATGATGTGCTTTGACCCAAAGACGTACGCTGTTGAAAATCGTTCGAAAACCTCTACTTTTTCGACCACTCCCCGTAGAGTGCCTTTGGGTACAATGATATGCTTTGGCGCAAGGACGTACGCTCTTGAAAATCGTTCGGATAGCTCTACTTTTTCGACCACTCCCCATAGAATGCCTTTGGGTACAATGATGTGCCTTTACGCAAGGACGTACGCTATTGAAAAGCGTTCGGATAGCTCTGCTTTCTCGACCACTCGCCATAGAGTGTCTTATTTTGAGAAATCGTTATATCGAAAAAAATTACAATATTTTAAACTTTTTCGAAAAAATTCAGTGAGTAGTAGTACTTTGACCTTCTAAATTAATATGAAAGGTTTGATTCGGCTTTGACATTTTTTAAAAACTCCTTTCATATAACAATTCCTATGAAAACTGAAATTTAATGCGTTAAGAAGGTATAATTTCCAATATTTCATGATGGATCTTGGTTCATAACAGTAAATTGACAAAGAAACCAATCTTACGGAATTCGGGCAACATAGGTCTATTTTTAGGATACTAGCGAATATAAGAATTCTCAGGAAATGTAAATTCAAATCAAAAAAAAAAACAATATGGCAATGATTACGAATGTTTCATAATTAAATTTTGTTCAGGACAGTAATTTGACATATAAATTAAATGAACGAAATTTGAATTACATGGATTTATTTCTTGAGCACACCCCCCCCCCCCCCCCCTCCCCCCCTTTCCCCACTCCATATAAAAGCTCTCATGAATAGTAAATATATCTATTGTTTACTTTTATTTTACGACAATAACTCGTTCATAGTAGAAATTTAGCACAAAAGCTAACGGTAAGCTAGAGCTCAGATCACATGCATCAATGTATAATTTTTGGATTGTTATTAACGAAACGAGTGAATAACTTTATTAGGCTATCTTATGGTTGGCATTGCCCGACTATAATATTCTTACTAATATTCTTACTTGTTGCTTATAAGAAAGTGCTCACGAAATACTCATAAAAATGTAACCAAAAAAAAATAGTATAAAAAATATATAAAAAAAGAAAACAAAATGTATATAAAAATATATAATTATTTAAACGTGTGATTTTAATAAATTGTTTTGTTTCAACAAAAACAGATGTTTTATTTACTATGGATAGGACATGTACGCGTACGTGGTTAAACTTAACGTAATCCCTTATTTATCCTCTATAATTTTGGAAGGAAAACAAATAAACATGTAGCAGGGCGCCATGGTGTACCAATAAGTAGCGTATGCTACCACACGGTTATTCCCATAACAATCTTTTTAACCTAATATGTTATATGGGAAGTGATTGAAAAAATGCTTCAATCCCAATCACTTTCAGTAGCATTTGTCCTTGAGCCAAACACATCAGTGTGCTAAATTTCATTCAAATATATCAAGAAAATGCGACATGTGGGCCAAACACAATTTCACATGGCCAGACACCAAACGGAGAGATGGACAGACAGGCTTTGATCGATTTAGAAAATGATTCTGAATCGTGGCTCTATCGTCCGCATAAACTGCACTAATGAAATTTGATCAAAAGTAGAGTTTATTGTGGCAAATTCTAAACATGTTAGTCAAAGTTCCGCAACGCCGATATATATATACATATATGAAGTTTGCTCGCTCTCTCTCTGTATGGCAATTAGATTCCATTATTCTTATCCTACGTTCACGTTTAAAATTTTTGTAATGATATTTACCGCAACTAACTCCTGGGAGTTGGTTTCAGATAAAGCTTCCGTGTTCTAAGTTCTTATTAAACATTTCAAAATGAGATATGATTAGACATGGCAAAAAAAAAAGGAAGAGATAATTTTGGTCCAAAATTGCTCTTCAAATGCATATGAAAAACATTAGATTGCAATTAACATTTTATTTTCCTATTAGATAAGAGAACATTGCAAGGATAAAATTGCCTATGACTGCGGTAGTAATGAATTTAGATATGGATTAGCAAAATGAATGAAATTTGATTTCTTAGGGCAGACAAAAGCATATTTTGCATGAAATTCTCAAGATTATTAGAGCGAACATAACAATCTCCGGGATCCTTGGTATTTATACGTATCTTCAATTAGTTGCAGTAGATTTAAATCCCTATTATAGGTACTGCTCGTGAAATGTGAAAAAAGGTAAAAATCTTTATTTCAGCTATAAGGAAAAGAGGCAAGAAAATTTAGAGAGAAACGAGAGAAAAATAAAAGAACGGCATCTTTTTTTTTTTTTTTTTTGCAAAATTCATTCACGAATGATTGAAATACTAATTAAATCCTTTTGTTTTGCATATAGAAGAGCAAAGAAGAAGTTTGAGAGAGGAAGAAAAAGAACAATACACGAACGGAAATAAAATGGTATAAGAAATAACTCTATTAGCAGCTGCATAGACACGAAATTATTCGAAATTATTAAGAGTTGCTGTAAGACAAAAGAAGAGGAGAGCCCCAAGCCTAGCAGATAATTGCAGAAAAGAGATGTGGAAGAACGGAGAAGTTTAAAAAAAATTAATTTAATTAATTTTTAAATGAACAGAAGCCATAATATCTAAAGGTTATGTAAAGCTTTCTCTCATAATTACTGCCATAATTCTGTCGAATGCTTTGCATTGTTCTCGCTACGCATACAATACTTTTGTTCATATACGTACGAAAGAAGATTTTAAACAAAATCTTATTTACAATTTAGCCGCAGTCTTTTTCCCCATTTTTTGAAGCCAAGTATCCCGAGAGGAAAGGCAGTAATTTTTTTGCGAAGTACAAGAATCATGCTATCACTTTACATCTGTATAAGAACTGAACCTGGATTTTAACTGGATAACTGAACTTGGATAACTGAACTTGGATTTTATGAAAAGATTGAAGCAATTCCGATATTGGTTTAGCACCATGTAGCCGAGCATTGTAATGCTAAAAAATAATCTTATCGAACAGTTTTCGATAATAGTGAAATAATTACCATTCAATGTGTTGTACGTTTTAGTCAACCCTTAGGAGCATGTTAGACGATTAAATTCATGGAAACAAGAATAATTTGCTGAAAACATGTGCAGTTAATTTTTCTGTTGCCATTGAGAGGATTAGCCAGAGTAACAAAAAATATAAGTTTTTCAAGCCATTCACCATCTAAGCTGAAAACATCTCTTTAAGAGGCCTTTCGCACATTAAAGCTTTTCCTCACAATTCGTTTTGGAGGATCCCCACTCTTTCGTTTGTAAGCTTCCTTAATCGGAATACGGTTAGAATAAGTTGTTGCGGATATGTACTGTCTAAGCAATTTGAGGTATACCTTCTGCCATGCTAACGGATGAAGAATCATTTAAGCCGGCATAACCATCTTATGCCAGTTCATATATTCTTGTGCTCAATCAACAGATTTGGAATTTTCGGGAACTTTGATGAAATTTGATATGCTAACGTATTTTGAACCAAGAACAACTGTTACTGAAAATCGGACGATTTCGGCTATCACTACCCTGTTCTGAAAAAATTCATAAGAAAAAATATTTGCTAAAAATAGTATTTTAGTATGAAAATTGGGAAACCATCTTTTAAAACCTCTTCCCAGGTAAAAGTTCTCATAAAAAATAACCCTTTATATGTGCTCAAGATTTAATTTCTTTTATGATCCGTCCATTATGTTTTCTGTCAGCAAAAGCAAGCTTACGTGCGACACCAACGTTAAAATTCTACTACTTTGGCGGCGAAGATAACTGAAGAATAATAAATTCTTTGACAAAAAGAAAAACAAACTGAAGTTAGACAAAGTCTTCCACGTAAGACTTTTCTAAAAAATAATTTTTATACTGTTAAATTGGCTAATTTCTATTAAATTGTTAACTTTGGATTTTAGTAGGCGTAGCGCGTTCCTCTTATAGTAATGTGGCCGTTGAAGGTTTTGGCGAATTTTTCACATTAAACAGAGGAGCCTTTCTTCTTAAAGGGGAAATCACCTTTGCTTAAATTATTTTTTCTAATCTTCCACAAATATTGCATCCGAACCACACCCATAAATTGGAGCAGGGCAGATTGGTCAAGATTATCAAATCCTTACCAGAATTCGAAGATTTTGCCAGCTTTGCTTAACTTTGTCAGCGTTCAATATATTTCAGAACTAGTGTGAAGCAATAAAAGAATTCTCCTCGCAATTGCTCTTTTGGTCGGCCATAAAAAAATTTTTTAAAAGATCATAAAATATTTATTGGTTAAAGATCATTGGCCATTCAAAAATTTCTGACAATATATTTTCATAAATTCATTAGGATTTTGCAAAATTGCAAAATCCTAATTATTGGGAAATAAACTGGGAAAAATTGAAAGAAATCAAGGCATTCAATCTTTCTATTGGCAATACTGCCTTAAAATTGAAATTAAACATCTAAAGGGTTTACTTATTATTGTTAATATCGGATTATTGCACGAAATGGAATTCTCTGTAACGCCTTTGAAGCAGAAATGTACAGAAACCGCAAATGTTGATTTCAATTTTTCGCTCAAGTCAAGCCTTTCAGCAACGAAGATTTTAAAAGATTGCAACAGTTTTGTTTACTTAACTATGTGCAAGGGTAGAATTTTGCAGGTACTTTTCAATTTTACTTAACAAGTATTTTGGCATAATTTTAGAAAAAGTTTGTAACGAATAAAATCTTTGTTAAAAAAAATTACTTAATTACACAATAATTAAAATATAATTTAAAAGACACGAACTCATATGCAAACATTGACTCGATATATATATATATATATATATGTAATGAGGTATTTGAAATCATTTATAAAGATGTATTTGTGCTCATTTGTATACAAATGCATACAATGCATATGCAGAATATCTACAAATCCAGAGTCTGACAGTGTGATTATATTATATTATGTATGATTATGTGTGTGTGTGTGTGCGCCTGTATATACATTTGTGGTGAATGGTCTTAAATGAGGGTGAAATTGGAGGTCGATGTCGTTGGTGTTGTTGGCGTCGTTCGCGTTGCCATTCTCGTCGTAGTTGTCAACGTTGTCGTAGGTAGAGTCATTGAATGTTGCTTGCTGTTAATGTTATTGAAATTACTATAATTATTATTATTGTTGTTCACGTCGCAGTCGTTAAAGCTGATGATAACAATAACAGAATAAATACAGCCATTCGCAAAAGATGTATTAAGTCAGGAGAATACTTTACACGCCTAACTATAGGGCGAGAGAGAGAGAGAGAGAGGGAGAGAAAGAGGTAGATTGAAAGAGAGATGAAAAGCACACATATACAAAAATTCACAAAACTTTATGTGAAAGGGATGTGCATAAAATTTGCAGCGAACTATAGTAAAAGGTAATTTACACACATATACATATCAATATATATCTATATATATATGTATATATACTTATATACGCACATCTAGTAAAGTAAATAAAAAGGTATATCCAACGACAATAACGCATTAGTGTTCGTCATTCGTTTATTGTTATTTTGTTGTGCTTGAATTAACGTCATTTCTGAACAACAGATGCTCTATAGTATAAAGATATTTTAACTATTTTATTTGTTTGGTGGTGTTATGTGCGAGGGAGTTTCATTTTGCTTTCCATACACACATATAAAAAACTTCAACACCCACTCGTTGAAACATTCATATACAGTTGGAAGTATATCAATGAATTCCAATTGGAAATTAGCCACTTTGTAACACAACAGCAGCCAGCAGCAAATGAAATTTAGTTCATTAAACATACTTTTTTTTTTACAAAGAAAAAAAAAACAAGCATCATATTATCTTTTACGTTTAAGAAAATTATAAATACCGGTTTTTATGTAGTTTAACTATTTACACAAAGAAAATATACGAATACAACTTAACGTACAACGCTAATCAAGCGATAACCAACCTTCGGTTTTCTTTCTTTTTTTTTTTTGTATTATTTTCGTTTCTCGTTTTATGTTATTATTTATTCTTATAGTGCCTCCTCTTCTGGTTGCACTTATATTTTTCTTTTCTAAAGTTCTATGTTGTTATTTTGAAAAAATATATATATTTTTGAAATATTCTTTGCAATTGCATTCTTTTAACATTGCATTGCATACCCACTTGCACTCGCACTCTCGCCGAACTAACAAGCTATTCACCGATTTTTTTTTTCGTTATTTTACTTATTTTACATTTTCGCATAACTATTTGTTTAGAACTCTATTTAGTTGCATATCTTTCATTTTTAAAACTTTTCTTATTAGTGTCTCTACCATTCGTATTTTATTTATTTTGTATTTGTATTTGATTAGTTTTTTTTTTTAATCTATTTTCTTTTTTTTTTTTCTCAAGCTTTGAAAAAAATTCCGTCAATTTAATCCCACATTCATGACAAATGAACTGACTTTTTTTATTGCCTAGCTCTCTTTGATTTTTTACAAAGTGCCGCCAAGTTTCGTAGGAAAACGTAACTGTTAAATAACATCACGAACGAGCTGCTTTCTGTTAAATAACAGCACAAAAAACAAAATACAAAGTGCTACCAAGTTTCGCTTTTAATATATGTTAAGGGTATAGTTGCCATTAGCAGCAATAAAGAGAATTAGGTAAGAAATTGCGGCAGTAAATTAACAATTTACAATGTACAAATTTTTTAATTAAAATATTTATCACATAAGCCTTAAAGTCAGAGATTATTGGTAGGATTAAAAGTTTATCTTATTCGTGGAATAATAATGCATTAGTTAAGATTATAAAATCTCTTTTTAATTAATATCTTTTGGAAGCAACTTAAGTACGTCCAACTCAAATATGTATGCTAGCATTATATATGCCGTGGTTAGACTTGGTACTCAGTACTTTTTAAACGCGAGATGGCTTTTTCCTATTGAAGAAAGCCTTCGGATGTTACTCTAATGGTGGGAATTGTAATTTTAATTGAATGGAAATCTTAAATTTTTTTGCAAAAATTTTTCCCCTAAGGAAAAATCGATTCGAAGTACAGCTTATTTAAAAAAAAAACATGAAATAATATTATTAAGAGGCTCGCCTATGAACAATTTCAATTCAATATTATATAACTTGTTTTTTTCCTTTTTTGATTTCAACTTAATCTTTCGACCATAACAATAAGAATAAGGGGAAGAATAAGAAAGTAATATAAAAGAATAATAAGAAATTTAAAAGCAAAAGTAAAAGTTTAAATAAAACTTTAAACTTGTAGTTATAATATATATGAAAACATGACAGTCCTCTTCTGTTTGAATTGTGAACTGTGTGCATTTCTAATTGAAAACAACATTTCAAAAAGGAAAAGATTTGTTTAATAATAATGTTATTTATAAGAATCTATAAGATTTTATAATTTTGCCCATTAACGATTTTCTTTTTAAATGTAATGCGACCCTGCTTAATATAACGGTCGAAATATATTTAGGTTACAGTTTCGTAATCAATGAAACAAAGAGAAAGAGCGAGAGTCAAAGAAATTTATATAACTCTCACAGAATAAAACGTGGCACAACAACAAAATACATTACATTCATACATTGTTTTGATGATAATTTATGAATTTGACGTCACACCGCAGGAAACACGCTAGTTGTTATTGCTAGTATTGATACTAATTAGCGTGCTTACGCACGACATGCAGAACACAATTTCATAAAAATGAAAGAAAGAGTGCGAAGTATTAATAACACGGTTAACGAAATACACTAAAGTGTTAATTGTCCAACCGTGTTAAGAGTTCAAACTAAAATGACATTAAAATATTCCTAAAAATAAGCGCATTGGCATGGAAATGCCTACTTAATTAAAGAAAAAAAATGTATTGCATGCCTTTAGGCTGTAAAAAATGTTGTATATCATATCAAATGATTACAATAATTAATCGAATTCCATATTTTTTTAATTGTTTTGAAAAGGTCAAGTTCAGGAAAATTTTAGATAGCCTTTAACCAGTTACTGGGGAAATTCATTCAGATTTTTTCTTTTGTTATGATTATTCTCTTATTTCTTTTTTATGGTTAATGTTGTTGTTTATTAGAATGGTGCCGCAATTTCCCAATTTTACGTCAAATATGTAGGCGGCAGCTGGCTTCCAGAAATTTGCGAAAACATAAAAACAGATGGAATAAATGAGGAAAGCCACTCTTCCATTCCAGAGCGTAGAAAATCAATTGTCTCTTTACGTAAATACGAAGGGAAAAGGAGCAGGGATACTTGGCCCGGGGTAGGTAGGTCATTGCGTGTTAGTTTTCTGTATATGAAAATCTCATTTGTTTTTGTTTTTTTCATTTTAGAATTTATGAATGAAAGGCGCACTATAGTAAGCCAGGTTATTAAATTCGAATGGTAACCTAATTTTTAGTAGAGCGTTTTCAACAACAATTATGTATTACAATAAATTAATTAAATTTTGAATTTTTATGCCAATTAACCAAAGACTGAAAAATATGCTATCATTTAAATCAAATTTTTTTTTTTAATATATTGTTACATATATTGTTACGTATATAGTTGTACAGCATACAAAAATTGCTAAAACTTATTACGAAGACAGTGAACACATGGCTCCGCGCGTACGGGATGAAGCTCATGCTTGGTTAAACGTCTTCGTAAGTAAGAATTATTGTCCCCTTTGGTGGGAGAAGGACTTTTAAACGCACTCCGACTTGGGCACTACGTGGTTTCAAAAAAATCGTACAACATCCCATCCAATATTAGGGGAAAAGTTCAATGTCCGTTTAATATCCAAAAATGCTTATGGGCGTTTGCCACGATGTTAATCCTATACAACTCTGTTGCACTTTTTACTTTGGGTTTGTGTTGAGGCATTGGCTTAGCCCAATTTTATCCACCAACATTATTCGTGTTGTTAGTAAAATAAAAGTAAACTGATGTGGAAAAGTGAAAGTAGGGTATGCCCGCGGCTGTAGGGAATGTATGTACTTCCAGCGTTATGGCTGCTTACTATTTGTCTTTCTACTCATTTCTTCCTTTCTGATCCTTACCGTATTTTTACACGTATTCATCGTTATTGGGTATCGAATGGGAAGTGTACGACAGACGACGAACTAATTTTTTGATTTTTTGAGTGTTTACATATTCGTTTGTTAGAAGAAGTGTTTAAAAGGCTTCGAAGGCACTTGTTTTGCTTATCTTTTTTCATCAAGAACTTTCGGTAAATAATTGGTAGCGCACCAATCAGAATTGATCGTTTTACGTTGCTCTAAAGTCACTGTCGCTACCTGACCAGCTTTTCCGAAAAAATAAGCGATCATTTGTTTCAAAGTGCTTCTCTCGTTGCTCGTCGATTGGTGTTTGCTTTCCGGCTCGTACGACGTACGGTTCGTCACCGGTTACGAAATCACGTACGTCTTTTGAAGCACCGCTATTGCATTCCTTAAGCATCTGCTGGCACCAGCCGATGCGGGTGTCTTTTTGGGATTTTGTCAACTTATGCGTGATGACCATGCATGATCACTCTTTGCTCAGCATTAATGCGTTCTGGTACAAAAACCGACTTTGGACCACTTGTTTGAATATCGCTGATGAAGTGAACGACGGATTCGGTTATCTCGTTATACCAGCACAGCGGTAAAAGATGCTACTTCATTGCCAAAATATGAAGATAAGCTAATCCACGTATCCTTGTCTTCGAAAATCGTAAAAAATCATCGCACAAAAATTTTCACGGCTTAATTCCATTTTTTCGCTGGGGCGCTTTAAACAACACAACCCAAGCTCAACTGGCAGACTGTTTTCAAAAATGTTAACTTACCAGCCAAAAAATTGATTTGAAACAATTTTGAAAAACAATGTTTACTTTCGGAAGATACTCTAAATAACGTCTTCAGGAATCTAATAGCTGGAAAAACCCAAGTACTGGAGAGTAAAGGTTGGAACATTTTATACACTGATAACTCAAAATCTTCTTGTCTGCCACCTGCTTGCCTCGTGGTAGATGCTTTGCGACAGATTCTTCTCAATCATATATTTCACGAAAGTGCTTCAACTTTCACAACCGAAGCCAGAGCTATCCTTCACGCTGCGAACCTTTCCCGCAAAGACAAACTCAAAACCGTCATTTTTACTGACAGTTTGTCTGTATTAAAGGCTATACGGAATTCTTCGACTTTGAGATGGAGCGTCATCAACAAATTAAGGAATATCATTACAACACCCGGCGAAGAAATTAAAATGCTTTGGGTACCAAGTCATATCGGTTTATTGGGAAATGGGCAGGCTGATCAAGCGGCGAAGTATGCTGCTTCTGCACCTTATTTGATGGTTATGGATGATATCATGGAAAAGTTGGATCTTCAAAGGTACATTGGAAAAAAGTTAAAGAGAAAATTACAGAAGGAAATCTACAATACCATCATCAACACTAGTACTCTATTAACCCTCAATTAATTCCACCTTTATATCCAACAAATGTTAAGAAAATCAAGATCCAAACATTTTCAAGAATTCGCCTTGGCCATACAATTGCAACTCACCAATGGATCTTAAAGAAGTCTTGCTCTCCAATCTGCAATTGTGGACAAATACTCACTCACTCACTATAAAGCACATTCTCTGTGATTGCCTTAACTTTTCCTTGGTTAGAAGTATTGCATTCGGAGCAACTAATCCTATGGACGTTCTACAATCAGCTACAGAATAGAATATGAATACAATATGTTACTTTATTAAAACTACGATACTCAATATCTAATGTGCATTTTTATCAATTAGAGCCGATAGCCTGTGTTGCTAGTGCTCAATGTCTTTTTTCTTTTTTTCTTAGTCTAAGAATTTATTTCATTAGTCTAAAATTATAATAATAATAAGAATATTTACTTTCGAATATTCTTTATAGAATAATCTAAGCATCTCTCTAATGGGAATCATTCAAAAAATGTGTTAATCAACTTTTCGATTTCATTGACACTTTATCTTACTAATGAACAATAATAATGAAAAAAAGAAAAACAAACAGCAACAACAACGTCAAGAATTAATTGAAAATCATTTCTCGTTTTCATAAAAAAATTTCCACTATGAAATTAGTTGTACACCACCACAATTACATTGTTACGAACGAACGTAGCGATGGTAGCGATTGTCGCTTTCTCTCTTAAAATTGATTTGATGACGAGAAATGTGTGTTAATTGATTATGAGTTAACACTCTATGTAGAATAAGCTCACATTCCCAAACTTTTTTTTTATATGTCACATTTTTTGAAGAATTTTCTTTTCTTTTTTTAAATTTATAAATTAAGTTAATACCCAATTCTCTTTTTACACGAATTTGTATTAACACGAGTTCAAAAGAAAAAAATTTCTTTTTTTACACGAATTATTTTGTTTTAACACGATTTTTAATATTCCAGGAATTTTTCTTGAATCTCACAGAGCAAAAAGCGAGATTTTTCGACGAGTGTACGAATGCGTAAGCACGAAATAAATTAAGTGAACTCTAACAAGAACTATTTAATATTTTTATACCTAATTCTCTTTTTACACGAATTTTTTTTTACACGTAATTTTTTGGGAACGTATCTATCGTGTAAAAAGAGAATTAGGTGGAGAATAGGTAGGAATTAGGTAAATATAAATCTAAATCTAAACATGAGAAAGACAGAAAGTGTAAACTTGTAAAGTAAAGTGAAGAGCGTTCATCAAGGCGAATTCTGGACAAGTGAAAGATTACATTTTTGCTAAGTCTAAGTTTTGACTCCCACTTCCATCTCTAATCTATAAAAGCAAATAAAAATAAGTAAAAAATTTTGTTAATTGAAAAAGCCTTAATTGGCCGATTCGGTTCAGTTTTCATTGAACTTTTAGAAGGCTCTGAGAAAGCCTAAGATCAGTATATACTGCAGCTTGCATGTTATTTTTTTTTACTTATTGAAAGTATGTTGACATGGTATTCATTTTCTGGAGGAGACTGTAAGTTATATCTAACATGGATGTATTTATGGGCGGATTACGACATCAGTCTATGCTCAGTTCCGCGATGCCGGACGGCATACGGAATAATATCTATGGATAATCGAGGAGTTGTTACAACCCCCTTTCGTATATTTTGTGGGCGATTAATTAATATAAGATTACGGTAATCAAAACCCAAACAAAACTCTCCAAAGGGTTATTTGCACTTATTAGTACATGACTCCGGTAGCTCGCAATATTCATAAAACCTTTCAATTATTTTATAAATCCGTAGGCAATACTTTAGGCGTTACACTGCTACAGTCACAGAACACCGTCCATTATTATCTCAGCTCATGTTCTCAGCCGAGCTACTAACCCCTAGATGTTGAGTACCGACGGCAACTGGCATGCCATCCACAATTGTGTGAGTATTGCGAAAATAGTTCCTCTTAAAAACGAAGGAATTCTATTTCTTGGGATTCTGGATGGGGAGGCTCTTGAGCCCTGAAAAGGGAATTGCATAAATATTGCAACTCTCTCGCAAGCTCCAGCTAGAATGGATTTCAAATTGAATGCAAGTGTATATAAATTAATGAAAATACATTTTTTTGCTTAATTGTTCATTTCGTGTCACAAAACGATTACACGCACACAAAACATTTCACTAAATAATGGCTTTCGTAATAGACATGTGTTAAGCATACGAAATTCGCCCTCCTAAGTATCTTGAATTGCTCAGCAAAAAATGCGTGAACAGTTTTTATGATTCCAAACAAATCTATTCTTGCTATAAATTTCCTGTAAGCAAACTGTGAACATCCTGTCGCAAGCAAACGCATGTCAATAATTTCACAACTGCTGCTAGTGGTGGTGCTGCTGCTGCTGCATCTGAACACGCGCATATGTGCACAACAGTAGTAGTAGTAGTACACATTGGTTGTTTATGCTTAATCAGCTGGTATTGTGGATTTACAAGAACACGTTCTCGCACATAAAGAAATGCACAAAATTTATGGATAGCCGAGCAAGATCATGCGCAAAATTTAGTTAAAAGGAGTAAAAGGATACATTAAAACAAAGCAACAAATGTCATGGAATAAAGCAATGGAAAACAACGGGAGCACATGACAAATGTTTGGTGAGCATGTAAGCCTGTTTCTGTGCATATGTGTGTGTGCGTGCGTGTGTGTGAATGGAATGCAACGTGAAATACAAAAAACATGGTACTGCGTGCGCGAACAATGAAACCAGTTTTCGCTATAAATAGCCCAACAACAAAGAGAAAAGCAATGCCAGTGACACTAAAAACGAGAAAAGCATAGTCACATATATAAAAACATGAACAATACAAAAAAGGAAGTCCTGCTCAATGGGGAATCTTTCAAAACCTAAACTAAGGAATGAAATTTACAGATAAAAAGAACAACAACAACAAAAATAATGCGAGAGCAATTGAGTGAAGTGAAGGGAATCTGAATGAAATTGTGGTAGAATTTTATACGAGAGAATAAATTTGTTATTGCACGCAATAATGACGGATAAGTCGTGAGTTTTGATGTTAAAAAAAAAGAAAAACTTCCGTATAACTTAAGTAGAAAAAACAAGTTAAAAAGAGGAAGAAGGAAAATTACGAGTTGAGAGTTAATTCTCTCCTTAGAAGGACATTTATCAGAGGCAACGAAATACATGGATGTTCCAACATTTTGTTCAAAATTGTGGTTAAATTTTTAGGGACTTTTCGCGTATTTCTTAGCAATAACTGTAGTAACACAACACTGTCAATAAGCAGCCATCTGAGAGACAACGAAATACATAGATGTTCCAAACATTTTGCACAAAATTGCGCTTAATAGATTTTTAGGGACTTTTCGTGTATCTCTTAGCAATAACTGCAGTAACACAACACTGTTAATTAGCAGCCATCTGAGAGACAACGAAGACATTATTGTGTTCAAAATTGTGGTTAGTAGATTTTTAGGGACTTTTCGTGTATCTGTTAGTAATAACTGCTGTCACACAACACTGTTAATTAGCAGCCATCTGAAAGACAACGAAATACATGGATGCTCCAACATTGTGTTCAAAATTGTGGTCAGTAAATTTTTAGGGACTTTTCGTGTATCTGCTAGTAATAACCGCTGTCGCACCACACTGTTAATTAGCAGCCATCTGTGTGCTTGCTCCTTCTTTTTCGTTATTTGTATGGGTACGAATTCTGTCGACAGTTTCTTGACATGATGTTGCATTCTCTCAAACGTTCACAAATCAGAAACATATGCAACTCTGTGTTATTAAGGGAATGTGGGCTATGGTATGCATATAAGACTAAACAGCAGATATGTATGTAGCAAATATAATTTGTTTCCTTTTCATCGTTTATTTTGAAAAATTCGAAAATCTATTTTCGTCAAGTGCTTTGGCAGATTTCAACGAAACTTTTTATATGAAATTTTTTATTAATAAAAATTAGTATGTTTTAGTTTATTATTCTTATCTTTAATTACTTCTTCTTATCAAATTTTCCATATCATATGTGAGCTAGCCTATGCGGCGGCCCGAAATTTTGAAATATACCGGTACTCAACAGAATATTATGAAATTAAACATAAATTACTTATTGGGAAACTAATTTTTATTAAGATTATGGAGAAATCGAACGATTACTTCACCAGGAACAATAAGTGCAATGAGCATAGAAGGCCCTTACAGCGCTTTACGTTAATAGTGTTATTGTACAAAAATCGAAGCTCTTAGCCCGCTAGCATGCCCACTTCCACAGTTCAAGTTGCATAAGCGAGAATTAATTAATAGCTTTTAATATTTTCTTCATTTATTTAATTATTTAACTCTGAAATATCACGTGTGATTTGGAAAACCGAAAAATATACGTCAGATATATATGTGTAAAAAAAAAAAATTAATAAATACATAAATAAAATAAGTAAATTATTTCGACCAATTCTCATTGCAATTTCTTAAAGCTTCAAATTCTTTATTTTGAAGAATTTGACTTCTTCAAAATAAAGCATGAAAATAAAGCTGGTGAGAACATTATGGTCGGGCGAAGCTAACTATTACGTACCTTACACGACTTCGCCTAGTACTAACAAGTAAGAACATTATAGTCGGGCAAGGCCGGCTTTTAAATACACTACACTTCATTGTCTAACACAATTATTATTTTTGTATGAAATCCTTATTAGGGTAGGATCTAAAAAATAGGTCGGAATGGTCCAAATTTGGTATAGTAAATTTTTGGTGCTACATTGGTTTTATGTTATAATTTTCATCATGAAGTATTGAAAATTGTACCTTCTTGTCGTATGATCTTTAGTTTTCGTTATATGAGAGGGGATTAAACAATTGTCCCAGCCGGTTCAAAGTTTTCATAGCAATTTAGAATGCCAAAATACTACTACTTAGTCACCTTTGTCGAGAAATTTTGAAAATTGCAAATTTTTCACCTATAACGACTTTTCAGAATGGCGTATTATGCGGGGAGTGATCGAAAAAGTGCATCGATCCGAACCATTTTCAATAGCTTTCGTTCTTGAGTCAAAACACGTTACTGTGCCAAATTTCATCAAAATACCTTAAAGGTTGCTATCTTTAGCTTGAACACAATTTTATATGGACAGGCTTAAGACGGATAGAAAGACTTAGATCAATTTCGATAATGGATCGATTGAGATAATAAAAGGTGTATGTATCTTAAGCCCTTCTGCGTGTTACATACGATCGCGCTAAGTTAATATACCCTGTAGGGTGTGTGGGGTATTACAAATTATATTTGCTACATAAATAAACCTGCTCTTTGGTCTTTTTTCGTAAATACACATATATGCATACCATAGCCCATATTCACTTAAAAACACACAGAGTTGTATATGTTTGTGAGTTGCAAATGTTTGAGAGAATGCAACGTCATATCAAGAAACTATTAACAGAAGTTTTGTCCAGACAAGTAATGAGAAAGAAAGAGCAAGCATACAAAGAGCTGCTAATTAACAGCATTACTACCGTTGTTGATAACAGATCTGATTATGCGAATAGTTTTTATTTATTGCTTTAAATATCTCTCATCTCTCCCACTTAGTAAAGTGGTTATTACCTTGACGTATCTTTAATGGCCATGGGTAAAGATATTTTTTATTTATCTTTCTAAGCATGTCTGTAAATATTTTTAATGACTAGCATTGATTTGCTTTTGCTGTTGTTTTTGTTTTTATTCTCTACACCTTTCATTTCCGGCCCTTTTGTCTTGTACGTGAATGCATTCATTTGAAAATTTCTCCTTCAATTTTAACCGTTTTCAAATAATTATTTATTGTTTGGTTTTTCTTAATATCATGGTGTTTACGAGTTTAAGGATATATATTAGAGTTTTCGAGGGAACGGAAGTTAATAAATATATATATTTTTATGTAGAATTTTTCCGATCTTTTTTCCGAGATTTTTCTTTAGGAACATGTATTAGACGAATTTCACAATTAAAAATTCCATAAGTATTGGTGTCCGTCCGGCAGTACTTCTGGTTACTTTTGATTTTCAATATATTTCGACGCTGTTCAGGCTCTACTACTCTCCTTCTCTCTATCTCTAGTCAAATCTGGGATTGAACTAATTCTGTTACAGCCAATCAGACGGATCAAGGAAAAAAGCTCATGGCTTTTGGTTCTTCTGGACAGAACAAAAAATACCATAGGTTATGTAAACGGCGACAGATCTTAGATAATTTTAAAAGAAAAACATTGCGAAAGTTGTTAGTTCAATCGTTGGAAATTGAGTTTTGATAATGCGATGACATTCTGAAGAACTTCGCTGCATTCTACAACAGCGTTTCGACCACGGCGATAATGCTCGGCAAGCTTGCGAAAGAGCTCATAATGCTTATGGTAAGAGCGCTTGTTTAGAATCAGCAGCTTTGAGATGATTTTCTCGCCTTCGAAGCGTAGCGTTCTGATCGAGCAATCATTGATAAAGTTGACGCATACTCTTCAAAAAGCTGAAAAAAACCGGAAAAATTCAACTTATCATCTCACATCAAAACCAAACATTGACCAAAAATAATCTAAAGGATTTGAATAAGAGTAGATACAAAAGGATACAGAATTAAATGGATCGAGATGCCGTCGGGGAGTAGAAAGCGTAGCGAAATCGTTTGACGAGAGTGATAAAACCTCGACAGCCCTCACGTAAAATAATGCTTTGTGTTTGGTAGGATTGGAAAGGAATAATTGTACGTCATGGGCGGTTCCAATCTGGCCGGACTAATGATTTTAGTGTAACAAAGGTGAAGCATGAAGAGGTGGTCGCATCTTCTTCTTTTACAACAATGCTGCACAAGATATATTTAATGACTCGATAATGCATTCGCTGTCATCTTGACTTCGCCACCTTTGACTGCCAATGTAAAACTGATTTCAAAACAAACTGATTTCCTATCTTGGAAATTTTGATTTACTTTTTCAAACAAAAATAATGAAAAGTTCTGCAGTGATGGGTTTGTGGCTTTACCAGGAAAATAGGAAAGGTTTTGAAAGATTAATTAAAATCAAGGAAAATATGTTTGCTGTTTGGTGAAAAATGCTACGAATTTTTGCTTTGACTTTTACTTGGCCTTGCTAGAAGTCTTTAATTAGAGAGTGCAACAGTTTCTGGGAAAAATGTTGCCAGAGTATATGATTCTTCTTCTTTTCTCTTGAAAATTTTCAAATATAACGCTTATCGCAAATCAACCGAATAAACAAATATATTTTCTCAACAGACTTTATTTGTGTTTTTATGGTATTTCTCTGCCACAATGGCGCGTCTTCCCACAATTATTAAAGGTTCCTCATTCTCAACTGTCTTGAATTCTAATTGCAACACTTTCACACACTACGTGACCATAACGATAACGGGCTAATTAAAAATCATGTTAACCTTTAATGGTATTCCTTTACGTTTCCTTCTACAAATACATTTGGTTAACGAAATATGTTTACTTTTTATTTTCTTTACTCATTTACTTACTTAGTGTATATGTTTTGTAAAAACATATTATTCATGGGTTTCTGTTTTTTTTTTGGTGGAAATGTTGATAATTACTTTACGTTGGTTATCTATTTTGGGAATCTTTGGCTAAATTGTTAGGTAGGGTTGTGAGCGGAGCAGGAAGAAAAACCTAATAAACCCAGGAAATCGTTTGTGAACACACGTGAGTATGACAACAATTGTTAGTAAGTCACGTCATCCTGTTTGAAATCCGGAAGCATGTGAGAGGATTATTTAGAATCTACAGTTTACACGATTGACTATAAAAATATTCTAAACAAATGCGAACATACATGCATGTATTCATATATAGATAAACTCATATATTGCTTGTAAGTATGTACCTGTGTACACGCAAGGAATTTACAATATTTCTTTAGCCCAAGATCTTTATCAGATTTTTATTTATTTTTTTTTTTTTTGTTTGAATATCTTTTCGAATAAGTGTTTCGGTGTTTTTTTTTTTAAATGTTTTTTGCAAAATTCCAGCAGCTGGCTGTTCCTTTGGATGAGATGTTCAAAAAAGAGAAACAAAAAACAACTACGAAAATACGCTTTGGCTTTGGGCGAAACTTTCATACCCGACCCTTTCAAATTAAAACAAAACGGGCAAATTTTTATTGTTGCAGTTTAGTTTTTTTTTTGTTTAGTGTTTTTTGCTTTGAACGGAGTGTGTGGGTGTGTGCTTTGATCAAGTTGATCTATTTTTAATGTCAACGTGCATGTAAGAGCTTCCAATATTTTACCGAATATGAAGCCTGTATCTTCATTTCTATCACAAAGAGAAGGCAAACAAATGGATGTATGGACGGACATGCCCACATGGATTCATAATTTAGTATTGATTTTCCATATAGGGTCTTTGAAGATTCTTTGAGTACGTTGCAAATGTTTCGATAAAAGAACGAAGTTGCGATACTCTATAATGTTAGACAGATGCGGCCGATTTTTTCTATATTTCTAAGAACTTATAAGCGGATCAAAGAAAATGCAAATGTTTAACATTGTGTTTGTTGTATTTTAGAATCAACGAACAAAAATATCTTTGCCTTCTAAAAACACAAGTGCTCCTCCCTTACATTATACTGTTGGCGTGTCCATTGATCTATTTGGTCCATTTTCAATGCCAACGTATGTGCAAGAAATTTCCATGTTTTTTCCAAATTCTAAGTCCATATTTTCCAATTTTTGCAGCCAAGCCCTTACAGACGGACGGAAGGACATACTCAGTTTGAGTCAGAATTTGATGTTGATGAAGAGTACACATACGATATACAAAATGAATACACTCTTATTTTACGGTAGAGGTATAAAAATTACAACAACAATAGTTTTACGTGTATGCGTGTGTGCTGCTCTTGGTAAGTTGATTTAAAAATTATATATTGTTTCAGTTCTGGCATTGATTGAAAACGGTGTCGAAGCAGATTAAAGCTGTTTATTTAGGGCTATTGGTTGTTTGTTTGCCTGAATTGTTGTTACACATTTATTGTTAACAGAAAATCTATTTTGTTTCCGCTTCGTAAAGTAAATAAAAAAAATATAAACGAAAAAAATAAAAAATTTAGTATCAACTTTGTTCAATAATGCATGAAATTTATGAAAAATGCATATTTTTTTTTCATAAGGTAGAAAATAACTCTGTCTTCGCAGGATTCAGAAAATTAATTAAGAATATCCGAGGATATGTTATGGTGAGTAAAAGTCACGGTTTCTAATTTTTGACGACGCCCGTGCTATTTTTCTAATAAAGGTAAAGTTTAGTCAGTCACAAGAATGTGCTTCAACGTAGGTTGAAGAACAATCTTTCTTTCTTTAGGATCCATTGCTGTGCTACAATTGTATGGTCAAGTGGAATTCTCGCAAATCTTTTGACCTTGATATTGTTAATATTTGTTGGCTGTACTGGTGGAACTAGGTGAGAGTTAACAGTGGAATAGTAGTGCTGATGATAGTATTGTAGATTTATGCCCACAATTTTGCTTTCAACTTTCCTTCCAAAGTATCTTTGAAGGTCCAAACAGCAGACTTGGCCAATCGATCACCTTGCCCATTTTCCAATAAACCGATATGACTAGGCATTCTAATTTTATCATCGTATGTTGTGATGGTATTCCTTAATTTATTAATAAAGATCCATCTTCCGGTTTTCCGGATAGCTCTAACACCGACAACACAAACTTTGGGTTTATTTTTGTGAGCGCGATTCATAGCTTGAAGGATCGCCCTTAACTTTTCTTCCAATGTATCTTTGAAGGTTCAAGCAGCAGACTTCGCCAGTCGATCACCTTGCCCATTTTCCAACAAACCGATATGATTAAGTATCCAAATTTTATTTGTATATGATGGTATTCTTTAATTTATTAATAAAGCTCCATCTCGAAATCGAGGGAGTCCGAGTAGCTATTAACACCGACAACAGAAACTTTGAGTTTGTTTTTGTGAGCAAGATTCGCATCTTGAAGGATAGCGCTGGCTTCTGTGAAAGTTGAAAAACTTTCATGAAGCATGTGATTAATCATACCTTGCCCTGGAATATCGACCACGTCATAGCCAGTTGGCAGACTGTCAGTTTTAGAGCCATCGGTCACTTTCCAGTATTTTGTTTTTTCCTTCAATTAGATTCCTGAACATGTGATTTGAAGTCTCCTCTTTTTTGTACATAGAGAGCGAATTATTAGAAGAGTATCCTTTAAAATTCCACCGAGGTTTAGATCAAAATTGTGGGAAGTTTGTAGGGGAATCTTTACTTCCTTTGTAACAAACATTAGTCAAGAGCGAACAATGACATTTCAATTTCCTTGAAAATGTTAGGCTTTTTCACCGAGAATAGACTTGCTAGGAATCCAATATCAGCTAAGATATTCTTAATGGACGTTATGCGCATAGATACTTGTTCTAGGGCCTTGGTGATAGATTTGTCTAAGAATGTTGATATTAGATTTGCCGCTTTGCCATAAATTATCTGACTATACTCAATCGTTCTTAAAAGAAGCAGTTTGATAAGATAAGCATTAGTGTTAACATGTGCGTGGCTTTTCCCTGCCCTTTTTGTTTTTAATATATAGGCGAGAAAATTTTTTTTAAGATCATATGGCGGCAGATGTTTTTTACTCATTTTATATACATTTCCAAGATATTAACTGAGTTGTGATGAAAGGAATATTTCAACTAAACTATCAATTAAATATATACACATTTATATATATATATATATATTATTTTTTTTTTTTATTGAACTGAAAACTATTCTTTTATGTGAAATTACATTAAAATTATCTATCGATTCAGTCGACACATGTGTCTCTTGTTAAGTTGAATACTTTATGATTCTCATAAAATCTGACAGTTGTTTATTGATTTATGCGTTACTCCAAAATGTCAATAGCATGCATAAGTATGCATTCAATCTCTTTCGTTTCTGCCACCACCCAACAAAATATGTAACTAACTGCACAGAAAAAAAATATTTACTCTTTAATACAAATTTCGTCAGGCATTTATAAAAATATTCGAAAAACTTTATTTTTGTATATCCGCTGACATAAAATCAAAAGAAGAGGGAGATTTTTTAGTGAGCATATCTAAAATTATTTATTATCTGTTGGTTATTCAATGCTTCTTGATATATATTTACTTAATGAGTAAATATTTTTTTTCAAAAATATATCAAAAGAATTTTCAAAATTATTCGTTCCATAAATCTGTTCTCCGCCCTACACGACATACATTTTGATGTCGAATTACGAGCGAACCGAGTATTATTTTCCCTACTGCAAATAGACAAAAGCGCTGCAAAAAAGCCCAAGCAGGGATCGCAGGATTAACAAAGCAGTAAACTTGCCTATCCTTCTTTAGTCTTGTGCAGTGTCCAGAATACTTTTTTTTGACCTTTCAATACTTCGGCTTAAGAAAAAACATGCGAATCGTTAAAACCGTTACCTTTCAATGTCCATTTTTGTCGTGCCAAGGTCACGCGCTATTTGTTCGATAGAGCCACCTAGAAGTGGAGTGTGTTATCAGCTGTTAAATGTATTACTGAACTCCGCAAACTACTATCGCAATTTAAACGCATGTATTCGAGTCTCGACTAAAATATTTCAAGGGCAGCAAAACGCAGTGCTCACCGGAGAGGCGCCCTTCACGCGCTTGAAAGTACAATGCAAGCAACGTTCGCTGTACGGGACATGTATCCGAGTATGGAAAAAAGGTCTCAAGGGCTTAGGTTATTTAAGGCGCAACAAAACAAACTTCACTGCAGCTGATATCCGCATCTCTTATATTCGATCAAGATGCGTGCAATTCGCAACAGCGAGCGGGTCAGACCTTGAACTCTTACCTGAGAGTTTCGATTCCGCACCGACAGCAAAGGGCTTAGATGCTGGTAGGTTAGGAACATGTGTTGCGCTTATTCACATGTACATGTATAGCAAGCGCTCTACAAAAAAAAAGACATTTGTCTACCAATCAAGTATTTTAATAGGATTAGTCTGCCTCTGTGTTCCCGCCTACTGCGACTCGCTTTCTTTTAACCGCTGTGC
This sequence comes from Glossina morsitans morsitans, assembly GCA_001077435.1. Classification (NCBI taxonomy): domain Eukaryota; kingdom Metazoa; phylum Arthropoda; class Insecta; order Diptera; family Glossinidae; genus Glossina; species Glossina morsitans. The sequence goes on from CCAG010009452.1 coordinate 25,642, forward strand.
GCGCCTTTAGCAGTGTCTACATATTATGATTTTTCCCGTCGTTCCATCTGCTCTTTTTCCATCCTTCTCTCTCCATAATCCATCCTTATCACCATCGCGCTTACAAAAGAACGTTCTCTTGAGGGACCCAATAAAAAAAAGTTGAACCGGAAAATGCCAAAAGCTATGTTAACATAACAATGCTCGGTGCCCTAATCTGAACCAACCCTTTAGAAGCATTTAATTAAGACACTATACCGCCCCACCCGCGACCAGTCACTGCTATCACCAATTAACATTTGTTTTAATCAATTGCCGATTGTCTGTCCAACCGGAGCCTTGTTTCCTATTTCAATGAAACTGAAAAATAATCTCATTTGCGAAAGGACGGGTTGTTCTTTCGGCAGCGAACTTATAAACTGTCAAAAAGACGATCAACGATGGGAAAGACTTTGACTAAGATTTATTGTATGAATTTTTCTTCAAAAAGCCTTAGTTTTAGCAAAAAAATTACTCACCACCATCCCGACATAATGCAGCGAGCTTTTGCCATAAGGGTAATAGATTAATGGGAAACCCAAGGAAAAGGGGCTAGGAAATCACTAAGATATTCTTGTTGGCATCTCATACAAAAAAGAAAAAACTTACGCTAAAATCCGTAATTACTGTAGAAATTTAACACTTGTGAGATCAATCAGAGTTGTATGTAAGTAGTTTAGAACAAGGGATTAGTGTTGTATAACAAAAGATTAAGTAACATTGAATTGTTTCTTGCTTTTTTTTGCAAAATAATTGAAGAAACGCGTCCACAGCAAATTTGTTTACTGATCTCTTCTTTCATCAAAGGAAATACTTAAGGTACGGCGGTATGAGAATCCATCCAAAACGGAAATCAATTAAAGAGACTTTAAAAGGAGAGACAGAAGAAAAATGTTAACATTTTAATTGAAATTCATTCATATTTTCAACTAATTTTACGATAATGGAAAGATAAACGTTTAACAACAAACAGCAATCAATACCAGCAAAGATATTAAAAAAACCTCTGGAAGAATGGGAGAAAAAGCAAATCATAAAACCGCTTCAACACATTAAAAAGTAAAATCCTTAACAAACGCTACTTGAAAACAGCGTTAAAAAGCAATAATAGAAGAACTAAAAAAAAGAAAAAAACCCATAATTGCGTAAAGCATCCTTTATAGAAAATTACAAATATATAAAAATACATTTAAAATGGGCAAAAGGCTGAAATGGTTAAAGAGCAGATGGTTTTCAATAAGAGATTTTCGAAAACGAAACACTTGTAATCAGTGTTTCAGAGCCCTCAAGAGAGCTGTAGGCTATAAAGCAAAGCAATATGTGACACGCGAGTTCTTTCCATCGTTCTTTTTTTCTTTTTCATATTTTAATAAAGGTGTGTAGATTTGGCAGCCGGCTCATATTAACGCACAGGATGCGGTCATGTAGGTCTGATTTCATAAATGCATGAAATAAACAACAAAGTAAAAAAAATAGTTTGTGCTTAACGTACGCTCAACAACACATCGTTGATAGTCGTAACATGTGCGTTTTTCCTTTAGCACGACTTACATGCATTCCAGTAATAAGAAGGTGTAGGTGGTGCCCTAATGAAATTTCCTAAGAAATCCTTTCAACCATATGCTCAGTACATAATCCGGGAAAATGCAAATCTTCGAGCGCAACTTGGAAAATTTGATCAGTACGTAATATGATACAATACTACGTAGATGCAGAGATTCGATTATCTCGAATTTATGTAAGAAAAAGGATTTCCACGCGCATATGTTTTCTTTAGAAACCCTATAAATTCGTTGAGTTTACTTAAGTTACCGAAAAGTGATCTATTTAACAGGAAAACTACAATTAAAACGCTTCACTCCGATATGAGATAGTCTCGGTTTTTCGTTACCTAAAGTAAAGTGAACATTTTTATGAAAAATTATTTCAACTAATTTTCATGGTTCTGCCATCATGAATGACAGGCATTTCCTGTGCACTCTTTCAAAGACATCTTTTTTTCAAATTTGTCTTATCAAGCAAACGAATGACGGATGAATGATTATAAAAAAATATAATTGTATTGGAATTTTGCTAATTAGATAATACAAGCGATTTTCGTTTACCATCCCTCCTCTATTGATATAATGATAAGTTTTCGTATCTTTCCAATCAGCAAAGGACGCTAATTAAAAATGAAAATTTTTTCTTTAAAAATGATGTCCTAAATTTTGATACGATAGTATAAGTTAGCTAGATTTTCGGAGCTTCGAACAGATCGAATAAATGTCGACCAATAAAAATAAAATGTCTAAATCCCGACGTTTTCAAATCACACCCATTGACATCGACGATGTAGCTGTAGCTGACGCCTGCATCTAAGAGTGGAGTTAGTTGCACGCAGCATCTTTTGAGTTGCTCTGGCGAAACAAAACTATCTCTAAGCAACGTTACCACTAATGACGGGTGTAAGATATCTTGGTTTTCCAGTAAGCCCAATAGGTCAAAACTCGACTAGGAACACTTAATATCTCGCTGTATTAATTTTGTATTCTAATTACATCAGTTTCGATCGGCGATTTATCCCATATACAAAAAATGCTCTCTCATGTTCTGTCTATAAGATGAAAGAGTTAGTGAGGAGAAGATTGATAGTACTTTGAATAAAATTTCACTTGAAGGTTTTCTCGGATGTAATAAAATTGAAAAGAAACTATATCATACTTGAATATATGAAAATGCTGCTCTCACTGAAGTTAAGGGCAAATATACCAATAAAAAACCTTCAGTAATTGTAAAGTAGTTCACGCAATTCGATTTTAGTGGAGCCCACGGGCCAAAGCCTTTCCTTCCATAAGTTCGAATGCTAGAGTTCGTCGTCTTACCCATCTTATTAGTGAATAAGAAAGTGAGAAAGCAGTATTAGTTTTGAGGCCTATCTTGAATTGTGAAGCAAATAATATCAATAGAAGAAGAATTTTGCCGCCTTCTCTGAATGACTGCTCAATTATATAAAAAAAAAATTTTAAAAATGCTTTCACCAAAAGATAAATCCTATGCGCGCACTACCAATGCTGTTAGTCTACTAAATCATATTTTTTTCAAAATTTTAATTTAGTTAGCTGTTGCCAGATGCCGCCGTAATAGCCTAAAAGCGAAGCGGTGGCCGTTGTGACAAGAAAAAAAGTACGCCTTATGCCATTGGCGGAGGAAGAATAAGAAAATATTTAAAAAGTTTAGAGTACGGTAGTGTCTTGCTGTATATGCTAATTATCCTAGACATTTTCTATTTACGTCGTTGTCGCCAAAGATATTATCAGAGTATGAATAAACTTTTGTCGTTATTTTCCCACTTAGACGAAAAGTCGATCTAAACCTTTAGGGTTTCCTTTAGGAAAATTTTATAGACAAATAAACTTGATAGGACAAATAATACGTCAGCAATTTCTATTCGACGTTGTGAGAGTAAATACGTTCTGTCAAAACATTTGGCGAACATCGAATTTAGAATTCTTCAATTCTTCCGTATAAACGATGGAAAGAAAACAAATTATATTTGCTATAAAAATACCTGCTTACCTGCTACACCTGGTCTTATATGTACACCATAACCCATATTCCCTGGCAAATACAGAGTTGTATATGTGTGCTTTGCAAATGTATGAGAGAATGCGACATCATATCAAGAAACTATTAACAGAATTCCAGCCCATACAAATAAGAAGAATAAAAGAGCAAGCATACAAATGGCTGATAATTAACAGCGTCACTAATGTTATTGATGTGAGTTTATTTATAATCTCAATTTCTCATTTTACCAAAGTTAGCACTTGTTGCTACTAGAATTATTCTCATTTTACCAAAGTTAGAACTTGTTGCATCTGTTTCACTGTCTCCGATTCTAGACTGCATATTGTTGTTGAATATTGTTCTCGTGCAAATTTTTATTGAATATGTTGCCCACAAAATGTTCGCTTCGAACATGTCTGAACGCAAATTGCACTATCAAACTAAATAAATATTGACATGGAATTTTTAACAATAACACAACAAACAGAAACGATCTCTTGCTGGCATTGTTATTGTGAAATTTTGTTTCACTCCGGCCTGAAACAGTGAGAAGAGATGAGAGAGAATCACCACTTTTTAACAATTACTTTCATGAATTATCGTGAAAATAAATCTAAACATTTTCTGCATTTTTCTTCAGTTAATTTTTTTCTCACCGCTTTTTAGAGCGTCGGATAAGAAATATATAGGAAAATCAATTTTACTCTCAGAAATTGCATTTTATTCTCAGTTAAAGTCAAAAAAGAATTGTGCTCTGAGAGGAGATTTTACGGTTTGTTTGACTTTTGCCTGAAAGAGAGAGAAAGAAATAGAGCTACAAGTTTTACAATATAAATCCGAATATTTTCAATTTCTTTTTTAGTGTGTGTGTGAATTTCAAGAAGTGAAGAAAGGTGGAGCATTGTTTTTTTTTAACTTTAAATTAAAATTAAAATATATTAAAGCGTGAAATCACAACAAAAATCTACCCAAGTAAGAAATAAAGAAACTTTAATTAATATAAAACAACATTCATTATTGTTCATGCTTCAATTTTCTTCTTAAACTAATCGTGATTGAAAAACCAATTAAAAAAAAAATTTAAATATTTTGTAAACATTGTTGAAAGAGTGCGCGTCATTAAGACTTTTTATACAAAAGAATACACGATAGCTCTGAGGGTAATGACTGTCACATTCCTAAAAATTTTATTATAAATCTATTGTTGACTTCAATTACTTATTGATTTGAATCACAGATGTTTCGTAATTCTTATGAAAAATGAAAACAATTTTAAAAACGAGAACAAGTCGGGCAATGCCGACTATTAAATACCTTGCACTACGTTGAGAAAAATTGTAAATTTTTTACTGCGGGAGTGGCGATTATTTACATCGGAAAAGTGTGAAAAAGTAAAAGTTTAAAAAAAAGCTCGTACACATAAAAGACATAAAGCATAAATAATACCAATGAATGTACTTTAAGTGAAATGAAAAAAGAAAAAGGAATTTTGTGAATTACTCTACTGAAAATTGATAGTGCGAGCAAAATCGAAATTTACAAGCAATAAAATGAAATAATTATTTAAACACATATTACATTGTGTACTAAAATAATGAAAAAGAAAAAAATATCGTGAAAAAATTGTTAAAATATTCATAGAGGAAACTACAATATCGTGTTATTTTTGTAAAAGAAAAGACAATAACAAGAAAAACAAGAAAAAATAAACAGGGCATAACTAATAGTTAGCCGGCCCGGCGGTGTTTAAGAGGGCATAGAAAATTTTCATAAAATTTCTTTCCAAATTTTTTGCAAATTAAAAATAGAAAATTGCCTTAAAAATTTTTTAACAATTTAAAGAAAGAAACAAGCTTCACTATTACCTACACTTGTACATATGTACATGTGTTTATCTGTTTCATTGTTTACAAAACTCCTTGAAATAACTATTATCGAAATTTGCAGTGCATGTTAAACAAACGCAACTAGTTTAACAACAACAGGAAGCTTTTTGCAACAATCTATGTAAATAAAAAACTGCAAAAAAATAAACATGAAAACATCTATTTAATGCACTTTTGTTACAGTCAATAGTAAATAATATTGAGACGCACACACTTACACGTATAATTAAATACGTAGCGAAATAAATAAATGAAATTAATAACAAAAGTAGTTATTCGCGGGCCTCGATAGCCCCCGCTAACATAATCAACATTATCATCGACACAACAACAACAACGGCAATAAGACAATTATCGTTACCGTCGTCATTGGCTTGGCAGTGAACTTTTTATACGCGGCAACATATCTATCTTCCTCTCTTGCTCTCGCCCTCTACGTAATCGATTTACTATCTATCGCCTTTACTCGGCCTTTTAGCAAGGCAACGATAGTAACGGAAATCATATTTAATTTTATTTATTTATATTATATTTTTTGTGTCGTGTTTTGTTTATTTTTGCTCTTTTTTTGGCGAATATCACGCGTGGCAAGAGAAAACACGCGATATTCTCTTAACTTTGGGGAAAACTTTGTAATTCGCATTGGGTGGCATTGTACGAGTGAGAGAACACTTAAAGAGGTATGTAATAACAATTTGTACTTTTTCCAATACTTACAACAGGGAGTATAATAAATTTACCAAATGTTAAATAAACGTTGTTAAATAAAATAACGGTTTTCAAGATGTATTCAGCATACGCTGACGCTAGTCATGGGCTACTCAAAATTCTTCTTCTTCCAAATTTATTACTTTCGTTGTTTATTTGAAGAAATCTGCAGTCGAAGCCCACCAAACACGTTCGGAGGCTTATGGTGATGCTGCTCTATCATAACCCAATTGTGGGTTTTGGTTCCAACGGTTTAAAAGTGGCGACACGAATTCACTGAAAATGTCCATTTTATGGCCACTTGTTGTAAGAGTTGTCTAGGATGCACTGTTGCAGCACAAAAGGGAAGTTCTGCCACACCCTGCGTACTCACCATACATAGTACCTTCGGCCTAGAGCCATGTGGTGGTACCCAAGAAATAGACCTACATGGTCCAAATTCGGTAAGGTAGATTTCTTTATCAATTTAGTCAATGCCAATGAGCCAATTTTCACCATGAAACATTAAAAGTTCGAACTTTTTACCACATAAAGCCTTAGTTTCAGCAAGAACGGTTATATGAGAGGGAATTCAAAAACATGCCCCAATCGGTCCAAAGTTTTCTTCCAAAAAGTCTCCAATCTAGAATGACGAAATACTATTACTTACCCACTTTTGCCCAGAAATTTTGAAAATTGCCAGTTTTTTCCATATAACGACTTTTCAGAGTAGGGCGTTATATGGGGAATGGTCGAAAAAGTGGACCGATCCAAACCATTTTTAATAACGTTCGTTCTTAGGTCAAAGTACATCAGTGTACCAAAATCAAAATATCTTAAAAATTGCGATCTGCGCCCTTAACACAAAAATATATGGACAGCCGTAAGACGGGCAGACAGGCTTAGATCGATTTAGAAAATAATTCCGAATTTATTGGTATAATAAAAAGCACGTCTACCTTAAACCCTTTTGAGTGTTACATACTTCCGCACTAACTTAATATACCTTGCATTTTGTATAGCACCACAACTGGTATAGGGTATAAACACCAATATACAGATTTTCCTTAACTGCATACTGTGAACGAATCTATGAACACATTTAGGACATTTTTATATACATGGCTGACTGGTATATTAAATTCATCGTCTCGTTTGTAATACCCAAAAATGGTAACCAAATAGCTCCGTAATATATATACTAGTCAGCATAAAATTCTCAGTCGATTTAGCCTTATGCAGCCTCCCCTTCTGCTCCTTTTTCTATGCTGCCGTCCATTCCTTCTTCTTCCGGGTGCCTTTTGTCCGCTATTAGAACGTGGATATCAGAAGCTGTGATTTGGCACATGCGCTCTCAGGTATACAAACACGTCGACAATAAAAACAAAAAAAAAAAAAAAAATACGAGTTGTAATAATATGTTGAACCAATTTCGCCACGTCCCTTCATCCATCCGTCCATTGTCTGGCCATTTGTTATGAATAAAATAAATGCTTTCCGTCAAGTCTTTATCTGTTTGATTAAACACATCCGCCAATGCATCTGTCGTTTAATTTTTACAATATAATTCTAAACATCAAATAATCGCTGTAGGGTGAATAAAAGTTCTACTACACTTTATATATGATATTGGAAGAGTGAAAGCAAAAGCAATCAAAATCAACATTGATGTCCTAATTAACCTTTAGTCACTTTTAAATCGCCGCTCGTAACTCTCCCAAAAGTTATATACATATCTACAAGCGGTTGTCTAGCGAACATTTATTTAACAATTCAACGTAAGTGGTAACTTTTCAATATTCGCTCTATGGCGCGTAAAATAAAATAGTTAACGATATAGGTTTATTTTAATGACTAAAACATATGCCTTTACCCATATCTCGGAAAGCGTTGTTTTTAATCAGTTAATGCAATTTTTTTTATACTTTTTTTTTGGCTTTTTATTTACATTCCTTAAAAGCAGCTGCATTTTGTATACAATTTTTCTCTCATTTTTTTTTTCTTGGTTATTATTCTTGTTCTTGTTGCGCTTGCTGCTATTGCCGTTGCTGAGCTCTATACATTGTTATTATACGTAGTTATCCGAAATAAAAATAATAAAAAAAAAGTCAACTGCCTTTTTTCGCCTATATTTGACTGTATGGACGTATGTATGTATGTATGTTTGGAGCTAAATGCCACTTGAATGCTGAAAATGTTTTAAGTGCGCCACATATAACAAGGTGCGGTCGGTCAGTCATCCAGTTTCGTGTTGTGTTTTTTTGTATGGATAAGAAAAAAAAAAAAAACCAAACAAAACAAAACTTTTCAGCCCGGTTTTGCTCTTTTTCTTCTTCTTTTGCTAAAAAATTGAAATGAATGCTTGCGCTTGAATTCATTAAATTAAATGGGTGTTGTGTGCTGCAGCTGCAGTTTCTTTTCTTTTTTTTTTTTTTGTACAAAAATACTTAAAAAATAACGAAACTTAACCTAAACGGACATAAAAACAAGCACATACTTGACATATCATCTGCTAACATTTTATGATTGTTTTCAAAACGAAATAAAAATAAATTATCTGTCTTTTTAGTTATGTTAAAATTTACAACGCATACATATATACATATAATATTTAATCGATTGGTTGTTGATTTTCGAGAAAATATTTAGATTTAATGCTTCACATTTAACCTTAATTATTGTAACCGATTATCGTATAACGAAATATATTGTGTTTCGCATTCGATTTGTAACACGTAAAGGCAGATGGAGCAATGCGCAGGACAATGGCAGGCGGGACGATTCATAAAATTATGCCGGCAGGGCACAAAAACTACTGGAACTAAGAAGATGCGGCCTACGTTTAATTACGGGCTTCTGCACGTCTCATAATTCCCTTAGATACCGTCTGAGGAACATGGGCATGTCCGATAACGATGCATGCAGATTCTGTCAAGTGACGAGGGAGACGTTCTATCATATTCTTTGTGAATGTGAGGCCATCTACAGAACCAGACACCATTTGTTTGGCGAGTATTTTACTACGCCGGACACGATATGATACTCCGATCCAAAGAAGTTGATGGGATTAATAAAAATCCTAAGATTTTGGAGAGCTACAGGCATGGACGAGTACAATAGATCTTCTAAGCCGGGGTACAGTTTGCCCACGCAATTAATAATAGTAACGACAACACGTAAAGACAGCTGTCTAGTGGCTAATAACCTATTGAGTCGAAAAGAACGCATTCCGAGCACAAGCTTTTAGGAATATTTTTGACTAATGACAATGTATGTAGAGTTGAGACGAAACCATGTCTACTCGCTTGTTTCTTACTAATGAGGCTAAAGTCATAACCATTCATTTAGAAAATGAGAAATGATATTTCGTAGACGAATGGTGATAAACTAAAACGTTAAGCAGGACGGTATTCGGATACCCGACAGTACTTTGCCAAAAATTACATCATAGGGTGGCCGACGTAGTCGAATATAATTCTTATTCATTCGTCATTTATGTTTTTCAGTAGATACTGTGTCGATATAAAACTTTGTTTTCTATAGAACCCCTAATTAGGCAAAAAACAGACCCATGTAGTAAAAGCTTAGTGAAAACTTAGTATAGCGAATTTGTATGTCAACTAATTATACTTGAAAATTTCCATCATAGAATGAAATGAAAATTAGATCTCTGTTTCCATATAAAGGCATATTTTTTGCAAGAACATTCAAGTGGAAAGGAATTCAAAAAATGATCTAATGCGATTTTCACAATTTCTAATAGGTCTTACAAGTAGTGCTGTGAATCCATAGAACCTCAGAGAATAATTTCAAACTTGATATGCCGTTAATTTTTCAATTTATGACTTCTAGCGGACAACCAAATTTTAAAGACAGTTTTTATTGTTTCAAGTTCGCGTTCACTGGTGATTAAGGTAAAATACTTAGCGATTAAAGCTGAAGATACCTTTTTTGGCTTGCTCTCTCTTCCCCCTCTCACTCTCTCTCTCCCTCTCACGCTCTACCCTTCTCTCTCACCCCCTCTCTCTCTGCAACTCTCACTCCAACTCTTACTGAGTCTCGCTCTCACTGAGTCTCACTCTCCCCCGTCTCTCAGTCTCACTGTCCCCCTCTTACAGTCTCTCGCTCCACCCTCCCAGAGTCTCTCTCTCCCTCTCACTCTCTCTCTCTCTCTCTGTTTCTCTCTACTTCTTGTAAGTACTGCTTTCCGTCTCTCTAGTGAAGAAACCGTGCATGTCCACGTCAAAGAAAAATTCGATAGATGATGAATGCGTGCGATTCTTATTAGACATGAATTCAAATTAATCATCGTATTAGGATGACAATGAATCTTATCGCTTCATTGCAAAATGGATAAAAATTGTGCAAATTTCATGAATGCAGTTCACACTTCAAATTTGACTTCAAATGTAACCTTGATGTTATATCTGTTTTTACTGACTTATATATAATATCTATAGCTTTTACTGAGTCATTTAAGTTGTTTAAAAATTGTCTTAAGATTTTGTTATTGAAAATATTAAAACGAAAGAAGAAGAAGAAGAAGGCAGCCTTATAATTACTGCAATTATCTATTGAAAGGTTACGAAAGGTAAACATATTATTGACATGTGTACCGATTTTGTTATTGTTCATACAAATACACTTAAGTGATTTAATTTACATCTACATTGTGTGATGTTTTTTTTTTATTATTTTTTCTTTTTTATGTAAAAAGAAAGTAAAGATACATGTGATCTCTCTCTCTTTCTCTCTCTCTCTCTCTCTCCTATACCTTATGAAAATCGCTATTTTACAGACGGCTAAAGTAAATCCACAGAGATGATAATTATGTAAAGCACTTACACATACATTCATGAGCTACGTCAACAAACGTTTTCTTTAATCCCCAAAAGCTAACGTGGGAATTAAAAGATGTGACAATTGCGCAATTTTCTTGAAATTGTAGGCCCGCCTTTTTTCTATAAAATATATATCCGTGACGCAAATCGTAAAGTTAGTATACAGAAAATAACTTTAAATATTTTGCTGATCTCAGTTGTTGTTTGTTAAATTGTACAGCTCCTCGGACTTGTCCAATTCGATATATGTTTTAATTATACCCACCACTGTAATGTATGTAACATCGAAAAGAAAGCGTCAGAGACTCTATAAAGTATATATATTCCTAATCAGCGTGAAATTCCGAGTTTATTTAGCCATCTATCCATCTGTCCGTCTATGTGGTGTGTATTGTTGGCACTCTCCTCTTCGCAAAAATGAAGATATCGACTGCAAATTAGCAACAGAGTTTGAAAATAACCCAAACCGGTCAAAGAGCACGTACACCTATGCAACAAAAACTGAAAATAGAAACAATCAACCGCGCCCGCCCAATATTATATAGTACGACAAGTTCTTTTCCTGTTTTTAGTTTTTTGTGATGGGCGTAAAAGATTCGGTCAAGCGATAATTTGCTAGCCACAGGGTGTAAGACAATCATATATCACTTAGTGGTCCTGTACCAAGTATGAGTAACAAATATGGGTGGTTATGTAAGGCCTAAACTGTCCACTCTCCGCAAGACGACGTATCTAGCACTACCAATTTCGAACGTATTGAGGAATACGTCAGGCCCTTTGTGCTTGCGACTTAACGAATGAACACCCAGCGGTTTTCGTAATTCGCCATGTATTTGAATAATCGCCATACTCCTTCTTGCATTTGGATTGTACATCGACTTCTTCTCCTTAAAAGGGGAGGAGGATTCAAGCAAAAGCAGTGCTAGACACTCAATCAGTTTATTAATTTTCTGGTACCTCACAGACCTGTGGTAAACCTTGGATTTTTATAGTAACTGATTGGTACGTGAAGAAATTTGTAAGAAGACAACTTCCGATGATACTTTCAATGATTTCTCCATGGGGAGTTTTTCTCGCCATGGGTATGTGAGGGGTATCGAAGACTTGGTCGCTGCCGAATATAATTTTCTTAGACAATATTTTTAAAATATTATGTAGCGAATTGCCGTACAAATGGGTTTATCTATTATCCGTTATCATCACCACTCGCTACTGAATACATCTTGAAAATTATACGCGAATAAATGGACGAGCATTAGTAGACAGAGGAGTGAACGTAGCTGAGCCGATTCAGAAAATAATTTTAATAAAAAATGAGTCTACTCCTGCCGAGTGTTGCATACATTCGCAGAGCCATAGTACACGTTTATCACCTTCGACGTAAAATGCAGTTGCACTGTGTCGTGACCACTAAGGCTTTGTAGATAGTCGAAAATGGCATTATAGACTATTTTTATGTAGAAAGTCTTTGTCGGACTTCAATTCAGTACGCACTGTTTCTTAGATAACTTCGTTTTTCGCTAATTGTACGATCAAATTTCGACCACTTGGAAACTTTAGCTAAGCGTACGTATCACAAAGGTAAAGCTTAAATTTCATTTATTGCTACATAGAGAAATCCCGCTAAAGGCGAGTGGATACACAGAAAAATATTTCCATTCTTCCCTAAGATCTACATATCGATTAATAAGAACATCTTCGTCGAATTTATTCCAAATGTTCTGATTTTTCATTTGCTTAGATAATTTTCCTTTACTTCCTATTTCTTTATTATCATAAAACTCAAGGCCATCACTTGATAAAAATTTTGATTACAATTCGATTATTTTTGATATAATTTGCATATAACAAGTTTCGGCTGAAGATCTAAAGCACGTACATTTGTGTATACGTGCCGTCTGAAATATGTTTGAATGTGTTTGTTGTTTGATTTAAGGAAATAACATGAACTTATTTTTATTTATTCATTTCTTTTTTATCATTTGACCCTTTGCGCATAATTTCCTTTCAACACAAACTGATATAAATTTGCAAAGATCTTTAAAAGAAAAACATATAACACACACTCGCTCTGATGCATGCATACAAACATACACGCCTATATATGTAGCGATGTAATTATGATTTGAAAATTTATGACTTTCCAAAATCCGCACATTACTCTGAAATGAACGAGAAAATAAGCAAAAAAAAAAACAAAAAAAAACTCACTCTCTAACCAAGAAAATCAGACAGAAAGGCATACATGCACATGAACGCATACATATTTACAGGAAGTTGTCAGCAAATTACGCACTTAATATGATGCCAAGCAAGCGGCGACTGATGATGAGCGTTTTTACGCAGATATATTGTGTTCGAAGAAGAAAGAAAAGAACACAAAAAAAAAAAAAACACACCCGCCAACGCCTTTTTTAATGCTGTTAATTCTTCTTCTTCCTTCTTCTTTGCTTTAGTTTTTTTTTTTTTTTAATGTTTTTCTTACGTCAACTTACTATTACTGCATAGTTGCTGACTGACTGACTGACTGACTGGCTGGCTGGCTGGCTGGCTAAATATATGTGTGACTAAACGTCTGCCGTCTGGCTGAGTAGAATCGTTTCTTCTCGTTATTTACTTATTTATTTTATGTATGATTTGTTTTTTTTTTTTTCGTTCCTTCTTTTGTAGCGCGAATGACAGGAAACGCGTCATTTTTGTTATGTGAATCTGCACTTTTTTTTTATTAATGTTGTTGTAGTAGTATAAAAATTTTGGTTTTCATTTATTTATTTACTTTTGTTTTTTGGTGGGGCTTTACACAAAAAAAAAAAAAAAACCCACCAGCACCACTAGTGTATGCTTAATAATTTTAATGTTTTGTTTAACTAAAAACATTGACTTAATTTAATAAAATGTCAGGCAATTTTAACACGAATTTCATTCATGTCGTTGTTATTGTTGTAAATTTGAAACTTAAGTTCAAGATCGTTAAAAAAATTTTTACATATATGTTTATACATATATACAAATATATATATGTATATGTGCGTACGTTTGTGTACGTTATACAAAGTGCATATAAATACATTTCCTTCTAGTTGAACCTCACATCCTGTCTAGGGCAGCATGACAATTTCATTTCATTTTTTTTTTTTTTTTTTTTTGTTTCTTTTGTATGTATTACTCGGTCTTCTGGCTGAAATTATGTGCAGGCGGATGTTAAATGAAATGCTGATAGCAATTGAATTTCCTGTCACTTCATATATATGGACAGAGATTTTCGTAAATTTGTTTTTTTCTTTTTTTTTTCATTATTAAACAATTAAACTATTAAAGGCGGTTAAGTGAAAAGGGATAGAGAAAGCAAAAGAGGAAAACTGAAAAAAAATGCATAGAAATTATAGACTAATAAACGAACGAGTCTTTCCAGCTTAAGGTTGGAGGAAATAAACTAAAATATAACAATCTTGCGTATATATCGTTTTCGCCTTAGCTTCTCTTTGCCTCTGTTTTATCCATTAGCTTCATTTTGCCGAGTACTCCACACACACATCCTTCCCCCTTCCTTTTTTAGTCTCTTCATCACTTTCTTGACCAATCTCTCTCTCTCTCTCTCTCTCTCTCTCTCTCTCTGTTTGTCTGTTTGTCTGTTTGTCTGTCTGTCTCTCCCTCTCTCTCTCTCTTTCTTTCTTTTTCTCTCTTATTCTTTCACTAACACTTGATAGGTTTTTCTAGTGTTTTAAGTGAATGCCTTCAACCTATACTTAACTCCATAGTACCCATAGATGGAACGCGAGTTTGCGTTATGACGTGTTATGCATGGTCCCCCAGACAGAGCGAGAAAGTGCCCATTTTATTAGAGACACACTACTCCTAAAATGAGATCTTAGTGAATGTGTGGGTATCGCGCTCCCATTTCCCCAGAAGATGTTCGCCCTTACCTTCGCACTTAACGCCAAAGAAGAAGAAATTTTAGACCGGGAGAGGGAGTTAGAGGCATACTATTCCTAAAATGAAAGTTTAATGATGTTTAATGATAATGTGTGTGCACCATCCTCCCATTTCCTCAGAAGGTGTTCGACCCTACCTTCGCACTTAGTGCCAAATTTGCTGTTGGGATCACCATAGCATAGAAATTTTAGACGGGGAAAGAGAAAGTGCCCATTGTATTAGAGGCACACTATTCCTGAAATGAAAGTTTAGTAAGTGTGTGTGCACCATCGTCCCATTTCCTCAGAAGGTGTTCGACCCTACCTTCGCATTTAGCGCCAATGAGCTGTTGAGATGCCCATAGACACAACTAAAGGCCCCTCATGAACCGCAGTTAGCTATTAGGTCGAAACAACTTGGGCATATGGCATCCGTGATACCGATGGTGTGAGTTTGGTCGATCTAAAAACATTTGTGTTCTGAATTTTTTATATCCTCTCAGAATACTATCCACTTCATTTTTGGCAATAACACCGAGACTTCACAACCTCTCAGAGCTTCTAAAAATTCTTTTAACTCTGAATTGTGCCTCTTCCGCCAGACGAGCTTTCCAAAATACAATGTCTCTAGAGAGTGTTTCATGAAGAACTTCCAAGACCAAACTGTGCTTTTTTTCGCCAGTTATGTGGCATACGCGCTACTTTTCGTAAACCTATAGATGTATGCCTTAGTTTGGCAAAATTTGCTTCAGAAGTAAGATAAAAAGCAGAGACGCAGAGATCCATATTTACTGGGACTTGCTCATAACTAATAAATGTTGTAGATCGTAATCGATCCGACTATGCCTTACTCCTTATTCTAACTCTTTCTTGCTTAATGATTTACAAGGGGCTTAAATGTTGGCCCATGGTGGTGCTTAGGCCAGCCCGTACAGCACAGTTGCCGTAGGCGAGCAAAAATTTCGAATTGCAAATTTTATTGAAGATTGTAAACCTTAAACGGGACCTGATAAAAAGGTAAATCTTGGCAAAAGTGCATTTCCACAGCGACTGGAATAAATAATTGCGGCCTAACATCAGAAAAAACAAGAAATAAAAAAATCAATGTTCATCTGTAAAAAAAAAACTCAACAGTCAAGATCTTATATTCATTCATTTATACGATCTGATATTCAGAATCAACCACACTAACGTTAACTCTGTTGCTAGGCTCAATAATATATTAAACCATCTAATATATATGCTAATTTTAGCGTTTATGTGTTAAAGTTGTGCCGCCTTGTGACACTTTACTAGATATGCATTCATGAACGGCAAAAACAACTACAAGATCTTTAACATAAATAATAACACAAGCCAACGCATATGTACGCGAGTGCTTTGATCAACAAGCAAACAGAAAAAAAAGAGATCTGCTAGACTTTGAAACAAATGGCGCCATATGTTTTATGTTTGTGTTATGCTAAGTTCTTTACACACTTGAATGCAATTAATGTCTGGGTTACAAAATATTTTTATAACATATAAGCACCTCGAAGTGTACTCCGTTCATTGTTACATATATTCTATAAATGCATAAGCTCCAGATAAATCCATAATATTGAGATATATATAAATGAATCTGAATATATATGAACACCATGGATCTGGATGCATTTGATCTGAAATCGTTTATTCATATTTAATTGCTCCATCCTTTTATTGCATGCTATTACACATTACCGTAAGATCGAAGAAAAGATTAGGTATTTCTGATCTGAAAGTCGCCCGGTCCTTTTATGGGATGCTATTATACATTAGCGGAAGATCGAAGAAAAGTTTGGGTATTTCTGATCTGAACTTCAGTTGCCCGGTCCTTTTATTGGATACTTTTATACATTACTATAAGATCGAAGAAAAGTTTGGGTATTTCTGATCTAAATGCAGTCGCCGGTCCTTTTATTACATACTATTATACATTAGCGGAAGATCGAAGAAAAGCTTGAATATGTTTGACCTGAAATCGTTTATTCATATCCAATCGGCCCCTTCTTTTAATGCATACTTTTACAAATTAGCGTAAGATCGAAGAAAAGCTTGAATATGTTTGATCTTAAATTTGGTCGCCCCGTCCTTTTATTGCATACTATTATATGCAATGTAAGATCGAAGGAAAGGTTATCGATGTTAAAAATAATTTCGAAAGGAAAATCTTTCTATAAGAATTGCTCACACAAGTATTTTTAGCAAAAGAAGATCTTTTCATTTTTTTGCTTCAGTTAAAGAGTGCTCAAGATTCGTCTTAAAATGTAAGTAACTTTCTACATTCACACACATCAGACAGAGTGTTACAGTAATTTGTGAGATAAATAAATATTTTTAAAAATTCTTCAAAAGCTATTTATAGAAAGTTTTTTTGGAAAAATTCCAAACAAAAATTTTGGCAGAATATTTTAAAGTCTATGAAAAAAAAAAAAAAAAAAAAAACAGATTATGACTAATATATTGCATATAGATATAGATAGTAGGCCAATAAAATCTGGATACAGTACGAAAAATTAAACATTGGATTTATGGGTTGAAGGTTCAAAAAATCTATTCCCCAAAAAAATAAAAACTTAACGATTCAAGATTTAACTTATTGTAAAGTTGAAAATAAAAATATTAAAAAAACATTGTATATATAGCGAAAACACATCACTGGAAGTATCGTAAAGAAAAAAAACATGTTTGGCTAAGAGTACACCTAATTCTCTTTTTACACGATAGATACGTTCCCAAAAAATACGTGTAAAAAAGAATTCGTGTAAAAAGACAATTAGATGTAAACAATATTAAAAAGTTCTTGTTAGAGTTCACTTAATTTATTTCGTGCTTACACATTTTAATTCATTAACACGTTCGCGGACGCAAAAAATTTAAGGGAGCTGCAAAAATAGACAGGCAATTATTTTTGAAACTAGTTGCAATATCCAAAATCTGATTACACATATATTATAAGAGTAATCAGAACATCGTATTTTAAGTGTTATATGAAATGAATGTTATAGCATCCACGACAATATAGATCATATTTTTGGACTAGGATGACTTAAGGAAATTTGTAAATACACGGAGAAAAATAAAAAAATAAGAAAGTACTTAACGAATCAATTGGTCGTCACTTTGAAATGTATATTAATTACAAAAACTTAAGGTTACATGAAATTAAATGAATAAAAATTGGCTTTAAAATTTGCATGCTGTAGCATTCACGTCATTTTGCATCACTATGAAAATGAATGCTATAGCATTCGCGTCCGCGAACGTGTTAAATATTTTATAAAAAATAACTTCTACTTTGGAAAAGAAAATTCCTGGAATATTAAAAATCGTGTTAAAACAAAATAATTCGTGTAAAAAAAGAAATTTTTTTTCTTTTAAACTCGTGTTAAATAAAATTCGTGTAAAAAGAGAATTGGGTGTAGTTATTTTATACACTTGTTTGCTTACATTTAACAAATAATTTATCAACTAAAGTCAATTACTTTGTTTTTTCTCGTTAACACAAAGAAATTGGAGAGAAACTAACGGAAATAATTGGAATTAGTCGCGCTACTGTTCAAAGTATTATAAAAAAGTACATTAGTACAGAATATCATAGTACCGATCGAACCAACCAAATCTTAGAGACCGTGAAAAACAAATTGTAACAAATGACCTCACCCAACATCAGTCCTGCTGATATTGCAATGGACGTAAGAAAATATAAACAAATTAGTGTTCATCATAAAAACCGTTCAAAGTATTTTAAGAGCCAATGATTTTCAGAGTTGCATTTGAAGAAAAAAAGCATTTATAAGCGAAATTAATTTATTTTGCACATTGAACTCACTTTAAGTAAAGCTAGTTTCGCGCTAGTTTGCATTAAGGGGCGATTCAAAGACTTTAAGGATCCTTACCTTACAAAAAGATTACATAGGCCAAGGCTTAGTTAGGCCAATACTTGAGTATGCCTCTGTTGTGTGGTCTCCTTCCCATAGGTGTTATGTACTGAAAAGGAATTCTTGCTCTTTGCCCTCAGAAATATGGTTTGAGATCCCTTTTGTCTCTCTGGTTCCCTATGAAATGGGTTGGTTCTGTTACTCTTACCATCATTGGAGAAATGTAGATTTTCTCTTGGTGTTTCCTTCTAAATCAAGTTAATTAATGGTACAACTGTTTCGCCCACATTGCTTGGTGAGATAAGCTTTAATGGTCTTAATCGCTTCTCTACTCATTTTCTCTTCATTAAGTTTAGTCAATGTAAATATAATTATGAGCTATTTAATCCGTTCCGTGTTGCTTGCAGAAACCTAAGTGATGCCTATCACATAGCCTCAATATCGGACTCTTTAAAGTCTATAAAAACAAGTACGGGAACAACTTATACCTGCCGTCGTATTGAAACTAACTTTCAATCTTAACATCTCATTATGATTCGAAAATTAATTGGTATTGTTTACTGTTATCGGTTGCCAAGCTTTTGCATGTTTGCAATGATTTAGAGGTTCACTTATAACATGGATGTGTACTGGTTGTGATTGTGTCTCTATGCTAGTTGTGTGCATACTCTTTTTATTTATTTTTTTCTTCTTTACTTATACATGATTTATTATTTTGTTTGTTTTTTTTTTTTATGCTTGTCCTTAAGTACTTAAACTACCTTTTAATTATAATTAATGTAAGATTTACTTGTAAGATTCAATTGAATTGGGCTGTTGATTTATTTTAGTTGAGTCTTAGCTGTAAGTAAAAAATAAATAAATAAAAAGTAAAGCACGATGGAGAGCCTGTCATACTTTGGAAATGCATGGACCTGGTATTGACACCAAAATGAATTGTCACGGTTTTCTCGATTCAATGAATCTTGCTGTGGGATGAGGATCCGAAACATACATCCTGCATTGCAAAAAGAGTGACCATTTTACAACGTCCCCAAACAAATGCATTCTCCTCCCAATCATCGGACTTGAATGCAATTGAAAACATACGGCATGAAGTGGATAGGCGGACTCGAAAAAGCTAAAATTTCTAACACGGAACCCCTTAAGAAAGCTTTACTTGGAGATCAGAACAAAGTTGGTGTTAATGTAACGAAAAAATTGGTTTCCTCAATGCTAAGGCGTGTAGGAGTAGCTACTAATGGGGATCCAACAAAATATTATTTTATATAGTAGATTAAAGCACCTGTAATATAAACTGTGTGTGCACTTATTTGTGATATTTTTTTTAGATTAAAGTAAATTTTTTGTTTATAATTATATTTTAAGTGAAAAAAACTCTTGAATTTGTATTTAATATAAATTTTTGTTTTTTAAGAAATATATAGTTTTTAACCTTCAATCCATAAAGTCAGTTTTTAATAAGAGAAATCTTTATTTTTCGTATTGTATGTAGACTGCATTGACCTACTGTATATATTATTTACAAATTAAATAAAGAAAATTTAAGGAAAAACACTTTAGAAAGTTGGTATAAACTTTTAACTTCCTTCAGGTAAGAGAATAAACAAAAGCTTTTTTTTTTAATGCATCCAAATAAAGCTAATGGAATGATAATGTCTGAGGAGTTCACTAAGCATCTATTTAAGACTTCAAGAAAGATTTTTTTTAAAAAAATAATAAATGACGTAAATAATTTAAGAAAGTTTTTCTTCTTGCGCACGCCATGTACGTGATGCAAATTAGCGCTTAAAGGCAAGTAAGAACATTATAGTCGGGCAAGACCAAGCATTAAATACCCTACCCCACATTGTCTGACACAATTCTTCGTACGAAATTACTATTATGGGGCAATTTTCGGCACCACATATTAAAACTTAGACTTTTCTATTCTGCAAAGAATCAATTTTCGTGAAAATCCTTATAAGGGCAGGATCCAAAAAATAGGCCGAGATGCTCCACATTTGGTACATTTAATTTTCATCATGAATCATTGAAAATTATAGCTTTTTGTCGTATGTTTTCGTTATATGAGAGGGGGTTAAAACATTGCCCCATCTGGTCCAGAATTTTCATATTAATTTTGATTGCCGAAATATTACTATTTAGCCTCTTTTGTCGAAAAATTTTGAAAATTGCAATTTTTTTTGCCACGTAACAACTTTTCAAAATAGAGCGTTATATGGGGAGCGGTCGAAAAAGTGGAACGATCTAAATCATTTTCAATAGTGTTCGTCCTTGGGCCAAAACAGGTTATTGTACCTAATTTCATCAAAATATCTCCAAAATTGTGACCTGTAGCTTGAACACAAATTTACACGGATGGACAGACAGGCATAAATCAATTTAGATTATGATTCTGAATCAATCAGTATAATAAAAGCCGGGTTTATCTTAAGCTCTTCTCCGGGTTACGTACGTGCGCAGTAACTTAATATACCCTGTATCACAAGTGGTGTAGAATATAATTATAGAACTTTTGATTGATCGTGAACGAAACCAGCTTTGTTGACGCTACCCTTCTCACTGCGGATCCGCTGATGCTTCTTTCTCTTTGTTGTTTTTTTACGTACCCTGCTCAGACATATCAGTCGCATTTTCATATCCATTCATTGTATATATCCCAAGTTTCTATCCAACTTCCCATGATTGAGTGTACCTTCTACATTGCGGACGGACATGAATACATTAACTGAAAAATCTTAAATTGATCAACATTACGTACACATATTCACATTTGCGCCGAATGGTAGAAAGTGAGACGGTGTCTTTCTTTTCCTCGGAAGCTGCCATTCTTTCCAAGTGTGTAAAACATAAACTAATAGACACGTTCTAATCGGTCGACGCCTATAAACTAATTAAATTCAATTAGTAATTATTATTGAAGTATGTTTAGTTTCTTTTAAACTGCGTGATAAGCACTTCTTTCAATGAGGAAGAGGTCTAAGGCAATCGTTACAGTGCAAGCCACAAACAATGTTTTCTTTCTTCAGAAAAAAAAAACAAAGACTATAGTATGCTACCATATTTATTGCTATCATGGCATTGCTGTTCATAACTCATAAGTATGTTTTTGTTGTTCACTAGCGCCCGCAAATACTCATGTATATGCATACATATATAGATAGCTTTAATTTATTCAAAGTCTAGGTCAATTAAATTACATTACGCAGCTTGCATCCGTATGCTCGCTCAAAAGCCTATAAAGAAATGATCTACATTTTTATGTGCATACGGGCATATGCGCTTATATTTAAGCATACGTATATACATACATACATACGCATAAGCAAGGAGAAACAATAGTTTTCATTCAGTTCAGTGAAAACAATAACAATGACTTACAGTAAATTCCCATCATATGCTTTCGACGAACCATTAAACGTGTATATATATCTATACTACTCCATTTCCCTTCCCAATCTCTCCCCCACTCTCTTTAATTGTTTTCTCTCTTAGGCTTTACCATGTAAAGAGTTGAATTAATTCATTAACACTTGCTTCCTTTACCCACTTTTTGTGGTGCAATAATTTCTCAGAAATAGAAAAAGAAAACCGAAACTTGTCTAGAATTAAAAGCTACTTGACATTCATAGTCCATAGTAATTATAAAAATTTTATGGGAAATAATTTCTATTATGAAGAGAAGGAGAAGAAAATATGAAAATGAAAAGAATTTATAATTGCGGCTATAAGGCCAGCATTCAGAATTGTTACCATAAAAATCAGAACAAATTTTGTCTACTCATCTTAACAGATTTTCTGAAAGGTCGTCGGTCGGTAGAAGCAGCGATACCGTCACTTACGTAGTTTTGAAATAGTTTGTGAAGCTCTATAGAGGACCATTAGGTCTGAACGACGGATCGACAGAACTCATTCATTCGCTATGTAATATTAATTACATAGAGATCTGCACAAACGCCCACTTGATTACTCTCTTCATATATTTGATTGAGTACGTCCCATAATTAGTAATATGTGGTTTGGAGATCTGATTCGGAGATAACGAAAATTTATTGTTAGTTAGATCTTAAGAAACGCCGCTAAAAAACCTTGACTACATAAGTTCTTGGAAAGCTGCGTTGCGCGATAAGGAATGGTAAAGTGGTTCATTTCCAAGCTTATTCCGCGATTAAGTGGTTATAGCGTAGCGCTTCCCTGGGGGGAAAACTTAACATCGTAGAGATTTAACTCTGTTCCTCTCTGATCGGTTTCACAAGACGCCGACGACTTTTGCGCCTACTTGCCATGACGCTTTTTAAAATTCGTTGGCCGCAACTCTTGATAAAAAATGATTGTGTTACCCATCACCGAAGGATGATTAATGTCGTCAAAACTTTTTGCAATGGCGATAGGCAAGCATCACATATGCCTGATCAGCATTAAATTCTGAATCGATCTAATTGTACGTCTGGCTGTCTGTCCGTCTTTGTAATGTCTATTGTAAACATTGTGCTGGCCACGAAAATGAAACTATCGACTATAGCAGAAACATTGGAAGTTCTTGCACGCAGGTTGGTATTGAATGTGGGCCAAATCAGTCGAAGGACATGCCTACAGTGTTACATAAAGTGAAGACATCTCTGGTCTTCAGAAGGAATAATAAATTGATTTTTTGCTCATTACTCGTAAACTATAGCTGATAAATGTACAAAAATTTGCAAGGACATTCTATGGGCGATCCTGTAGTATTTGCATAAAAATGCAAAAAATTGACCACGCCTCCCTAATATTATAGTGTAACTAATTTCAATTTTTTTCAACACCTTTGTTAAGCGCAGAAACAAGCTTGAATAGCCCCAAAAAGTATATAAATTCTCGGCCAGTTTCAACGTTGGAACGCACCTAAGCAAGTTCGTCTGTTCGCTTGTCCATCTGCTTGTCTGTCCAACTATGCAGCATCTATGATAAACATTTTTCCGTTAGCAGAAATAAAAATATCGCCTACAAATTTGCTAAAGAATTTGGAAGTGTTAGCGGACAGTTCGTTCTTCCCCGACTTTTGGAATCCATAGGCTGCGCTTAAAATCAAAGAATGCTCAAAACGTAGTGATATGCAAAATTAGTGAATTTTTTAATTTTATAAACCTTGACATCTTGTTGCTTATTAGCATCTCAGTCTACTGTGAGACGCGTTGAATGAAATCGTACTTTTGAAGCCTTGTCTAGTTCTGAGCAGCTCTTCGTGAACTTGCACAAAGCGCTCTTTTATCAATTTCTAAGACAAGTTCAATCTTACTAAGTTAATTCAAGAGAAAGCACCAGTGTTCGATTGTGCTTCTTCTTGTAAGCTGACTCACAGTTCCTCTTTCTTGTCCTCTATTGTCCTTAATATAACCTCTATCACTTCAAGTCACTCAAAGCTCTTTCGGGTAAAATATGCTACGAGCCTTCCTGACTATACTAAGCTGAATAACGTTCAGTACTTCAGGCGTTCAAAATTGTGTCGCATAAAATGTGGTTACGACCTTTGCTGGCTACAATGGCTTTAAGAAGATCTAATACTTAAGGCTATCCACTCTTACCTTTACTCTTCAGGAGTGAATATGCTCAGAAGCGCTTTTGGCGATACTGGTATTAACAAGACGTAGTACTTCAAGCCAGTGAAAATTGAAACAAGAGCATGGTGGCCCTACAATCATCTAGTACTTTAGACCGAGAACTGAGTGGAATACACTCAGGAGCTGCACTTAGTAACATCTAGCACTCCAGGTGAATCAAAGTTGTTTCGGTTACTACTAGCGAAATTGTTTTGAGGTTGCAAAGCGGTGACACAATAGACTGAACTTCATCATGTCTTTTCCGGAAAGATCCTTCTGGCACTTATTTGCAACTGTCACTCCGTCATATGCTGACGACTGGCTGCTTTTATTAATCATACGCTTTTATCATTATCATCATGTCTCACATTCCACAGCTGAGAATGGGAGTATGTACCAGTCATGATCGCTCTATTCTCTGTGACTACGACAATATGTTTTCTTATCCCTCGCGATTTTAGAGCAAAGTCATTTAAATATGATTACTCTTACGATGTTTTTCATACAATGATATCTGAATAAAACGTAATATTGCTCGCTCTCATTACAATGAATTTAATTGCTAACATCCGTTTTGTTTTGGTTTTGTATAGATTCACATACCGTTTGCCTATATGCACATTTCCGTCAGTTATAATTTTAGCTCATTTACCTTTATACCTTTAAATACCGGAAACTCTAGTTATCTGACATAATAAGTGTAAATAAAAAATAATACAAACAAACGAAAAAAAAACATTTCATTTTTCTTTTTTTTTTCATTTCTATATAGAATTCATAGAAAAATTATGAAAACAAAAATATTATTTATTATTAGCGATTATTTAATACGAAAAAAACATATGCTTCTTCTTTATAATTACAGTTTAAAAATTCATTATTCATATTTAATATAATGCAAGTGGAATCATCTTATACCAAATATACGGGGCGTGTACCACCTTTGGACTTATCTCAAGTTAATAACAATAACTGTCGCAATCAAACGGATTTACACGATTTATGGGCAACAACAGCTGCAACAACAAAGACTGATTTACTTAACTCACCCGCCCAATTAAAACGAGCAATGTTACATCATCCCTATTATCATCATCAACATCATCTTCATCATCGTCATCATCATCATAATGGTCAACAACAGCAGCAGCAAAGGGTGCTTAAGACGGTCGTCGCCAACCCCGCATTACATTGCAGTGAAAATCTTCAAAGTCAATTAAATGAATTTTCATGTGATGATTTACCTATGGATCCCCGCGATTGGTCTAGAGCTGATGTTTGGAAATGGCTGATCAGTATGGCCGTTTCCGAAGGTCTCGAAGTTACTCCAGAATTACCTCAAAAATTTCCAATGAACGGCAAAGCTTTGTGTTTAATGAGTCTTGACATGTATTTAAGTCGTGTACCGGTCGGCGGCAAAATGTTGTATCGTGATTTTCGTGTACGCCTTGCGCGAGCAATGGCTTCGTTATCATAATGTTAAATATATTTCGGCATTTTAGTATTTTTTTTTTTAATTAAGATGAAAAGTTTAATTTTTTTTTTTTTTTTTTTGGTGTACATATAATAAATAATAATAATATAGTTTATAAATAAGTTTACTTACAATTGAGAATAACATGTAAGAAAATTCTCCAGGGGTCCTATTAGTGAAATAAGTTTTGCAAATTTTATATTTTTAATAAATTAAAAAAGAATAAAAACACTATATAATAAAAAAATTAATAAAAAGAAAACAACAAAATCGAAGAAAAATCAAAAAAACAAAAAATTCTTTTAACTATGTATAGCTTAAGTGACCTTCAGATGCTTACAATTAGGAGAGATGAAGGTCACATAGAATTAACGAGAACAGAAAACTGCTTTGCTTCGAAAATTAGGTCATTGGTTTTCCAAACGTTTGCCTTGATAATCAGCCAAATAGTTATGATTTTCATAGCATTTGCTTGCTTTTTTTCATAATGTATGTAACAGCCAAAAGGAAACTTCAGATACGCTATAACGTATATATACTCTTGATCAGCGTGCTCTTCTAAATAGCACTGGTCGCAAAAATAAAGATATCGACTTCAAATTTGGTAAAAATGTTGGAAGTTTTTCAACGCAAGTTGGTATTGAAAATTGACCAAATTGGTCACAGGAGAAGACCGCAGTGGAGCATAAACTCAACACAATTCCGTTTTTCTTAACAACAATGAGTTTTTGTTCTGAAATTTTCCACATCTACTTTGCGAAACGCTCTACTCTTTACGGCTAAACTTGCAAAAAATCGGCCATGCAGCGATATGGGGATCAAATGGAAGAACTTGGAGAGTAGTATGCGAAAAACTAACTAACTAAGTGTGTTAGTTCCAAATTAAATATCTCGGCCGTCACGATGCAGTGAACTAATTTTTTCGTTACAATACCGTTGGCATCGGTATCACGAAAAATAGCTTGAAGAGTAAGTGTGTGAATTCTAAATTCATTGTGGTAGACGTCAAAATACTTTCGATATCGGTATCCATGGAAAGCAATTGGAGAGTAGAATGCGATAAGGTGTGTTAGTTATAATTTAATTGTGGTGGTCGTTTCAATAGTGGCGAGAGATTCTGCCCCCGCTGAATATAACTTTCTTACTTCGTTCCTTGTTTCGTTTATTATCGTCCGAACTCGTCTATCATTCATTATGCCTTCGTTTCGATCGCGGATCTAGAAAAGCTAAGAAAGAACGCAATCGAAACGAATGACGAAAATAAAAAGAGATGATGTGTGTGTATTCCGTGCGTTTCTAATTACCTTCCATAATTTAATGGTCACTTCACTCTGATGCTTTCATATTCTGGTAAAGAACGAAGCTGCGTCATAACAGTCAGGCGAGAAAGCCACGCTGTTTGTCTCTTATAAAGAGAGGCTGGCATACACCGCCCAGCATCCCAGCATTTAGCAAAGCTTTCCAGCGTCACGTAATTTTTACCTGGAAATATACATCAATATAAATAAAAGTCCTGGCTTGGGTTGGTGGTCTCGAAATGCAAAGTTCTATATTTATCTAATTGTATTCTTTATCTAATGATCTGTGCCGGCACATCCGAATTGGAAGACCTTGATGTAAATACTTGCGAAGAGTAGCTCTGATTTTATAAATAGATTCAATTCAACCGTCAATTCGCCAAATTAAAACTTCATTGAAAAATCCGCAGCAAGAAACTTTACGCATACCATTTGGATTTCTTCTTCCATTTAAGTCGATGCTGATGACAAAAAAAAAACCAGAAATATTTTATAAATTCTGACTGTTTCTCTCCTTCATATCCATAAATATCATTTTAATTTAATACAATTTAAAAAAAAAACAGAAAAACAAAAAAACAAAATCCCTTTGTTCTTGTCCTGGCGTTTACATTGCGACTATCACATATGTTTAATGATTAATCTTTTGTGCATTTTGGACATATGCGCCAAGCAATGTCTGCTATTTAAGTGCAAGTAAGAAAAAAAATAAATAAATAAATAAAAACCGACACAAAAAACATAAATGTGTTTATATAATTTTTATGGCAGAGGTTGAGGCTGTTGTTGTAATGTTTTCATTTAACCGACATCCCGGATGCATTTTGACGAAAATAATAAAATTATATTTCTCCCTCTTCGAGTTATGTTCCCCTTTCTCCCCTATATTCGTTTACCATATACATATATATATGTACGCGAACATGTGCCCTTAGTTATTACTATTGTACACATATGGTTGATTGATGATTACTTTGGTCTTGCTGTTGATATATGTATATGTGTATGTATGTATGTATGGATGTATGTATTTTGCATGCGAAAATTTCTTTTGATATAAATTGAAAGAAGAAAATTAAAATAGAAGAAAGGAAACGTTTGTAAATAGTTGCTTGAGAACAAACTATTTTTGCACTGATTACATACACAGTAGTAAGGAGGTAGTGTTTAATGACTCTGTTTACAGTTAAATTTCTTTTAAAAAATCTTTATAGATTTCCTTGACGTTAAAAACGCCTAAAGTGATAATTAATTGTCGTTTTAAAGATATCTGATGATGATGATGATGACGATGATGATGATGATCTCCAAAGCATATTTATAATAATAGGGAAAAGCTACTATAAAATAAAACAGACTGAAATGTTGCTACCACCGTGGCCCGTAAAATAGTGCAAAAACCATATAACCAATTAAAACTTATACTAAAAATTTGTACAGTCTTTCCTTGAAAATATACGCGCATGGGAAATTCTCCCTCAATTAGTATTCTTTTCACAATTTATTTTTTCCTGACTCTACTCTAATCCTATGTTGCTTCACTTTATTTTTCATTTCTTAATTATGGTGATTAGTGAATGCTAAGAGAATACGTGTAAGTTTTAAAAGGTTCTTCACGGTAAGTTGGATGTTTATTGGGCGAAAAAAAAAATGTTACAAAACATTTTAGTCAAGTTGTTATTAGCCAGCATTCTTTCCATCTTTCTTATCCAATCATTTGATGTAAAAAGTTTGTGTCGAAACAATGATGACTTGAAATTTCCGGTATCACTATGAGAAGAGGGGCATTCCTTAAATGCATAATAGATTCTTAATTGGAGTGTCAACAATCAAAAAAAAAAATTTCTTAGATTGGATTTAGCAAGACAACTCAGTTCGTTTTGCCTAACGCCTGGGCAGCATATGTCATTTCTGGGTTTGTGCGTAACGTTTACTGAGAAGGGTTTGCACTACAGAGGCAAGTTTGGTCTCGCTGTAAAATCACCTTATCAAGGACCTTTGCGATTATTGTGCCTAGAAAGTGATCAACTCAATTGTCTAACCTCGCGTTAAAGCAGTTTATACTATTTCCCCAAGGCGGAGAGCTATAAACCCTTGACATTCTTTCAATAGCACTTTGCCGCACATTGAAGAGGAAAAGTAACGCTCCAGGTAACACGGTTTACTTTTTTGGCTCATACTCCGGCCTATTCGAAACTCAAGACATCCATATTATGTACATTTTAAATCCGGGAGCGGAACCTGTTACATAGATTATGAAAAAAAAAAAAACAAAGTGGTAGGTACCCATCCTTCAGTGGTGGGTATAAAAAAAATACAATGCTCTTTACAGCAGCACTGGCTAAAGGGGAGCGTTCGGGAAACTCACGAATTCTTAGTTCTTCCGAATGTAATTTATTTCAGTTCATACGCACTTTCGAGTTATTGACCTGAATATGGTGAACGTTCCTCCACGAAATAATTGATTTTACGATGAAAAAAACAACATCATTTTTTATAACATATGCTCCCAAATTACGATGTATATGAACATTCGGTTTCACCTCTTCAAAGAAACACTTCTTCAGGCAGCACGATATTATAATCGGGTACAATTTTTCGATTAACCTCTTGCACAAACTATTACCAGAAATACCCGATTTGTGAAAACACCATATAGCCCATAAATTCGAAGCATGATAGTCACTGCCTTGTAGAGCTACCATACTGTTGCCCTTTGCTGTGCTTCTTTATCCAATTCGCCCAGGAGCGCTATGCACATTGATTAGAATTTCTGCCAAAAGAGCCAAACTGATTAACGACCGCAGTAATAATCGAAAATTGTCATTAGCGTAAGGCACACTTGCTGCAACTAAGCATCAATTTCCTTTTTAACAAGTTTGGACAATTTGTGAACAATTTTGAACGGTATGCTGTTCCAAGGTAAAACAAAAAGGTTTAATAAACAGAGCGATATAACCTCAAGAGAAACATAAGAATATTAGCTTTGATTAGAATGAAACAAAAACTGACGTAAGGCAACGCTGTAAAACTCAAAAAATGGACCAAAAAAAGTCTTAAAGTAAAGGTGGACACAACAAGAAGCACGATATTAAGG
This sequence comes from Glossina morsitans morsitans, assembly GCA_001077435.1. Taxonomy (NCBI): domain Eukaryota; kingdom Metazoa; phylum Arthropoda; class Insecta; order Diptera; family Glossinidae; genus Glossina; species Glossina morsitans. Next base: position 55,884 of record CCAG010009452.1, read on the forward strand.
TGGCTCATGAATTACCAGTCAAAACTTTCATGAACCAAACTGTCATCTGCGAATACTTGAAGAAAAGACGAATAAAAATAGAAACAATTTTTAAAGAGATTGTTATTAGCTGGTGCAACCTGATCAGACAATTGCTTCCACTCTCTAGTGGCAATAAGTAATGCGATTAATGCGCACAAATGAAGCAACGCGTCCAGAATTTACCATTAGATCAATAGTAGTCTTCCGTCATGACAATGCCAGAGCACAGGTAACTTCAATAACTCGGAGCTAATCGAGAGAGCTGCAAAGACTGGAAAGACATTGTGCATCCATCCAAAAAACCTTGGTTTTGTCTTTCTCTTTTTCTCTTTTCCCAGACATGACAACAGGTTATCGATCAAAACGGCAAATGTTTGATTTAATAAAAGTCATCTAAAATATAAGCAAAATGTATCGAAATATTGATGAAAGAATGCTACGATATTTTGGTTTTATCTAATCTTTTAGATAAATCTAAGATTGAACTATGTCCGACTGGACGTTTTTTAGCTAATTATCGGTTCTCACATTGGTATCCAGTAATAATGTATATTCATTTATTTGGTTGTATAAGAACCAAAGTCACGCAGCTTGTTTTTATCCTTGGTAGCTTAAGGGCATTATTTTGTCTTTGTTTCCCTATATATATATGTATATGTGTGTATTATCATATCCCTAAAGTACTTAAGTATAGTTACTTAGTTATTTACTTTATCTATAATTAGCTCAACATTGTATAATACTGTAGTGGCGAACGAAAGGGGGTAGGAATACCGCATAGGAGATAGGTCAGCTGACATTGCGTTGCCAATCGACACATATCAGAAGATACAAAAAATGGAGAGAAGAAGATGACCTTCTTGTTCTTGACTGAACGGCCATAGAGGTAAGGCATCACCGGGATTATATCTGTGTCCATACGTTGAGATCCAGTGCGATATGTGCCGAATTAATAATAATCTTAGAGCACACCGTCTGTTCCATCCGACGATTCCATCCGTTTTGCTTAGCAAAGTAAGATAATTGAATATAAGGAAATTGAATCATAATATCAAAGGATATTGAAATTTTATTTGTCTATATTCGGAAGGGGAATATTAACAGAAGGTAAGAATGGTAGGAAGAGCCACTGAGGCTACCCGAGCATTAGTTAATGAAAAGATAAATTTGTCCGCCGAAAAAAAATTTAATTCTCTTGATGGTTGTTTTATTTATTAGTTCCAGGAACAAATATTGAAATCTCTGTAAAACAGGATCTACTAGTTTAGCAGCAACATTTAGACCCAGCATTTGAAGCAAATCTATTACAAACATATAAAATTGATGCAACCCTGCATAGAATTGCATTTTTTAGCGAATTTTTGCGCAGAAAGCGGCAAAAGCATCACTAATACTGAAATACGTCGAAGTTATGAAATCATAAATACCTACGCGTTATAAACGTTTACTAAACTCCTCGTATGTGCTAATCATTTAACAATATTCGAACGTGCATTGCCATGTGCAACAGGGAATTGTGCTTAGGACATATATACAGGAAATGTTAAGTATTTGTATCGATCACATGGGCATGTAAGGAAGCGACCCAGTTTATAAATCAATTTATCAATATATGAAAATATGTATGACGCGTGTTTTGCTTTTTCGTTATATACACTAATGGGATAAAGGTTCCAAAAACACTTACCGCTCCAGCCAACGTATATGTTTATAAGTAATTGGAGAATATACACAAGCATACATATGTCATTGAAAAAATTTCATTCATATCATCGTTCAAGTAAACAAAAAGTATCAACAAGAAAAAAACCCACATACATATCTTTCTATATTCAAAGAAATTTATTCGAATTGTTGTTGAGTCAATATTTAGTTTCGTCATTTCATTCAAGACAAAAAAAAAAAAAAAACAAAAAATTTGACACTTAAGGTAATGTTACACTTTTTCTTTATATGAAGTATCACGTACTCGCATACTTATATATAGATATACAAAATATTTTTCGAAAATATAAGCGTTTTTGTGTTGTTTGGATTGACATACAGATGTACGTGCCCGTGCTTCTTTATCAACATTAATCATATTTATTTTGGTTTGCGACTCTATCGCGGTAGCACTTGTCACAAGTCGTTTTATAAATAAAGTTCTTTTATTATTATTGTTGTTGTTGTTGTTGTTGTTGTTGTTTTTCTTTTAAGTGATCAACAAGGTTTTTGTTATTTATTTTGTTTATTTCTATTTCTTTTTTTTCTTTTTTTTTTGTAATTAGTTTTACCAACGGAAATTGTCAATAACTCATAAACGACTCAAAATGTTTAGCGTTTTTCTAATTATAAGTAATAGCAGAGATAATGATATAAAAAGATGTGCCAACATTTTGTTCAAAATTAAACTTAGGAGAATCTTAGGGACTTTTTGCATATCTGCCTGCTATCAATAACAGCAGTAATTAGCATGTGGCAAGGAGGGAAAACCGAAGCGTGAGAAGGAATATAGAAAGAGAGAGGGAGAGAAAGAGACAAACACATATATTTGAGGAAATTTTTGGAAGCTTTTCTTATGATCTCTATATCAATGCATAGGTATGTAAACAATTTTTTTTGCAAACCCATCATCATTTCCCCAAACTATGGATGGGGAATATATTGAATTTTTAATTCCATTTGTATCACTCAGTCAGCACACGATACATGTATCAGAAATTTTATGAAGAAGAACAAAACCTTATGAGAAAACCTACAGATTCCCTATTGTCTTCCACTAAGATAAAGATTGACCAAATTAATATTTTATATATATATGTGAACACTCCACCAAATAATAGCTTATTTTTTATAACTATTCACCACGAGTAGTGATACATTCACACACAAACGGTACATTCATTTTATCAAATCCTTTTTCAATGCCCGAAGGGAACTTAAGAGATTTTAAAAAACATCTATATATTTAATAAGCATCAATTTCCGAATCCATCTTGTCATGTCCGTCCGTCTGAATTTTTATTTACATGTCTACACCGTCCCAAATATTAAGATATCGTTTTCAAATTTAAGAAAAATGTTGCATGTTTTTACAGACAGATTTATATTGAACATGGATCAAGCCGGGGAAGGACACATCTGCACTATAATCTAAAGTGAAAACTCCTCCTTTTTGAAAGAAATCGATCTTTTGCTCATTGTTCATAACAATTGCCATGATAAAAACTTCCACATATATTATGTAGAACCGTACGAAAAATGGAAAAACTCGTCCAAGCTCGGTGGATATCATAAATTACCATAATTTCATTTTTATCGGGTTGTTTTTTTTTAAGATAAAGGTAGTCGGTACAAAAGATTCGACCACATCCACACAATATTATTTTTCTACTTCTTTCATTTATTGCCTTATCAAAATTATATCCGCTTAAATGCCCAAACATAAACAGGGATTGTGCAAATTTGCTATAAACTGCACCGCTTCTGTTACAGAATTTATTAAGTTTAACGGGTGTATGTAACACTCGGAAAGACTTCAAGTGACCCAGTCTTTTAATATACCGATAGATAGAGAATCGTTCGCGCAATCGAATCAATATTATCTATTTGTCCGATGTGCGTCTATATACGGGTGTTGGCCCAAAGAACCGAAACCTCATGAAAACGGTTTGGATCGGGCTGTTTTAGCGATCGCTCACACTATTCGCTTTTGAAAAACACAATTCTTATCTTTGACTTTCAAAATCATTATAGTCGCAATAAAAAAATAGAAATACAGTAAATTGCTCTTTTCTTGAGCAACAAGGGTTAATAGAAATGATATCATTTGCATACTAACTCGCAATCTGAACGATTCTTCATCGAATACGAGATTATTCGGGACAAGAAAATGGACACCCATACCGCGAAAAGCGTCTCAAGCGGTTGCACTGAATTTAAGTCGATACGCTCGTCGACGTGTATACCAGCGATATCAAGAGTCCGGTGGCTACACTCGGCGACGAGGAAGTTTTCGAAAATGTATTACAACACAGCGTGATGATCGTTAACTTGTCACAACATCACTACGAAATCGGTTGAATGCAGTTCAACACGGGCAGCTGCTCCGGAAAGTTAGAGTGGTTGAAGTCAAATGGTGGACGGTTAGAAGACGACTATCCGGAGGGGGCAAAACAGACCACCAACTCACCCGTAATCGAGCCGAGCCCACCGACAACCATGTCTTTCGTTCTCTCTATGGACCAATGAAAGGTAGTACTGTAGAATGTGTCTTCATGGTAACGATGGATGGGGCAGAGTCTACCGATGATCAGGTAAGCGTGTCGTACATGATAAGATCTTCGAAAATATCTCATATGGCGATGGTCCGTGCATGTTTTGGCGAAGCATGTCGCTGGCAGCGAGCTTGCGTTCATAGCGGGGCCCAACATAGCCCGTCAATTAAGGGAATTGGTTTCCCGACGCTGCAACGAAGCTGTCCTGAAAGAACAATGCCCTTTTCGGGATTTTAAAGCTCAAGGGGAAGTATTGTGTGTTTTCAAAAGCTAGTTCCTGTGTACTTCAGTTCAACTTAGGTTACGGTTGCAACCTGAACCTAATTTAATAAATATTTAGTTTTGAAGTGAAAAGTAGGAAGAGCGTGATTTTTTTGTTATTGAGGGTAGTTGTACAGTGTACGGAAATATTTAGGGTTAATTACGAAAACGATAAACCCAGTTAGTAAAATAATAGGAGCTTTACATGGAAAAGTGCAATAATTAACGTTCCAGTATTGAATTTTTATGGAAGTCCAGAGGCTGCTATTTACATGAAATCATTTCTAACTAAAAATATTATACTCCGACACCCAAGACGCCTTCGAGTTCCTAAAAAGGGGAATGACATCATCCAGGCTTGTGTTGGCGAGCCTTCAAACACTGAATGAACTACGTAGGCACAATGAAGTGCACCTAATACGGATACCTGGCCATTCGGATCTTGAAAGCGAGGAAAGGGCTGGCTGTCTAGCCAAAAGAGGAGCCCGAGGTGGCATGACAGATCCTGAATTGTTCTGTGCCGAGCCAAGAACCCACATTAATAGGCTGGTATCGTAATGGGCACAGAATAAAACGGACAGGCAAAAAGATTCATAAAACCTTTCGGTAGGGCGCATAAAGTGCTGGAACTAAGAAGAAGCGACCTACGTTTAGTCACCCACCTCCACACGGGCCATAATTTCCTTAGATACCATATGAAAAACATATGCATCTTTGATACCGATTCAAGCAGATTCTGCCAAGGGACGAGTGAAACGTCGCATCATATTCTATGCGAATGTGAGACCATCTGCAGAATCAGACATCAAGTGTTTGACGAGCACTTTACAACGCCGGAACCGATATGCTGCTCTAATCGAAAGAAGGTGATGCGATTCATAAAAATCCTAAAACAGGAAGGCTAAGGACATGGTCGTGTAAAATAGATCTTCTAGGTTGGTAATATCAAAAAAAAAAAAAATCATGTTGATATATTTACCGTTTGATTTTTATTACAAATTTGAAGAAAGCACTTATTTGATGACCCTGTACAATGATTGACACATCACATGAAAGATGTGTCTATCTGAAGTCCTTCTTCTTGCACACAATCCTACATTTATAGGTTACTCCAAAGATATATGCGCAGAAGTATTACAATCTGTACAAGAGTTTGTTAAAATTTTGAATAGAAATACTTTGAAAAGAAAAAAAAACAGTTGGTATTTTATGGGAGTACTTGTTACCGAATAGTACAACCATTAGTACACATTGACTTTCAGAGCACAGTGCATGTCATTTTCGATTTGTTAATTGTTTATGTTATTCATAAAAAAAAAATTGGTTGAGATAAAATTCAAGCGGTTGCCGATCTGTATATATATAAAATAAAATTGTATTTCTTAAATTGATTTGAGCTCAAAACTTTTTAAATTAATTTATCAAATAATGTACCAAAGACAAATGTAAGTATCGATCGAATTTAAGGCTTAAGCCTCATTTTCAGTTATTTATTTTATTTATTTATTTACCTGAGAATGATTTTAGGTCCCATAGAAAGGTTAGCAGTACTTTTGTGAGTGAAAGTGAACCTGGTCAAATAAATTTTTTCGAAGTTAGTCCTCGCATCAGCGCATTGCATTCAGAATTTAATCGCAATAAAATTGATGTCAACGACGTCTCAGCTCTCGCATCGAAAATCAATTTCATCGGAGACTCGTGAGCTGCTTCATAATCCGGTGGAAATATTTTGTGACATTTCCTTTTTTTGCATTTGTTTTTAGAAACACGACATTACCGGATGAGCCGCGTGCAGTGGCCGTTTCGGAGAATGGCGAAAAGCATTCCATAGACCTCAATGATTTAAAAGAAAATATAAGTCGATCGTTTGCCGCTAGTCAATCTACGCTTGAAAACACCAGTGCTATGTCTGTACAGGATTCATTTCCATTAAGAAAAGTCGATAGCGCAAGCGAGCACTTATATCGACCTGTGTCGAAAGGCCATATAGACAACGCGAAGTTACTTAAGAAACAGATGGTAAGTCGATATTATATGGACGATAAATCATGAAAACAATAGTCATTGACAACAGTCATGAGCAATGAGTGTGTGTGATAATGTTCTATAATCATTTCCTATGATATTTACGAATCGGCGTATATCTATCTTATCCAGTTTTGGTCTAATTTTTTTTTTTTTTTGGTTTTAACGAACTGGCGAAGATCTTTCACTTATTCAAGTAATTGGAAATTTCCGCCAAAATTCATATCAATATTTGCTACCGAGATTTCAGAGATATTAAGGAATAACTTTTTGGAAATTTTTTAAAGACTGTTTTTTTCCATATTTCCAAATTATCCTAGTCACTTGTGAAATAAACCATCTGTCCCATCTGTCCGACTTTACAACTGAATTTTATTAATCTCAAAAGTGTGGAATTTTACAAATTGCTTAGTGACTATATTTGAAAATGTTTTCAATAATAATTTTCCTTCGCGATAAGAGCCAAGTGATGCGATTTGTTTTGAGAAATGTCTCAAGCCATTCCCCGAATTTCGATTTCCGTGTCCGGCTCGAATGATAGATCAAACTTTAGTTAGGGCTGAGCTCTTAAGATCTAGGTTAGTTCCTGGATCTAGGTCGGGCCCTAGATCTGTGTTAAGCTTAACACTAATGGAATTTTGTAACCTGCAATCAGCGATGCAAAACATTGAAAACGATTCTTTACAATCGGACAAGATCGTATATCATCTTTCTCGATTCTTGCTATGGTGAAATTCATTTTGAATTTTTAACTGTCATCTTTTCAAGATTTCATTAACAAGCTTCTTTTTGAAATATACAGGAGCAGTTTTCTCCCAATCCCAGAATTTTTTTTTCTTTTTGTTAACAATAATCGGAATATTGCACTCATCTCGTCGTACACAGATATTGTTGTTAGCTAAGCGCATAGTAATGCTTGAGAAGATGCATATGTTCCAATTAGGAATAATGGCAATCTATCGAGCGCCTTCAAATATTCCCACAGTAACTTACTCACTGCTGTTTTAGATCGATGAGACTTAAAAGAAACGCTTCTGCTATTTCCAACGCAGAGACTAAAGTATTAACTTCGATTTTATCCTTTCTTTATAGCTTAAAGCTAAAAGTAGGTAGACGACGCTATATAGTATCTAAATCCGCCATGTCTTATACCTTCTAATCTACTTCTATTCATTTCTTCTACTACTTTATTAATTGCTTATGATGCTTTTTGCTCAGTTAATATATGGACTTAAAGGGCCAATCTATGAGATTAGATTTATAACTTAAGACCCGATAGCTTTGGTTCCTACCTTTTTTATAGGGTGTTCCAAGTTAATTCATAATTAAAAGACGACTGGTCTCGATGTGTGAGCTTTTTCGCATTTTCGTTTCTAGTCATTATAGTGTTTTACAGGGCTTAAGTAGGAATCACCATTGGTGCAAGGCACCCAGCTTTGGTATGAATAGGAGTACAAGAGCTACAGAGAAAAGAAACAATTTTACATCTTTTGATGCAATTCCACCAATCGCGGTTTCCTTAAACACTTTCTGCACTACTTGATTTGATTCAATCTGCTTTTTGGGGAGCAGGTTTTAAGTCGCGAAAGAGTTCCATTACGAGATTTGCTTAGTGACTTATATCCACCTTCACCTCGATGTTTTTTTTTTTCTTATTATAATGCACATCGGAGTTATAACACTTACAGTTCCAGATACAAAAGGCAGGATAAGTAGTTTGCACAACCAGTCAGTCGGGCTTGTTTTAGTCTGCTTAACTTTCTGGTTGCTTGGGTTCGCGACTACTAGCGTCACTAAGTTCTTTATTATTCACTAGTTCTTTAGTTATTCACTATGCTTTTCGAGGATTAACGTTATCAAAGACGACCTTTCCGGTACTAAGTAGGATCCAAAACCCGTTAGAGACCGATCTCTCCTCACCTTCTTCCAAACTATTTCCCTCCATTGATCGCTTAGGTTCGTAAGCCGCAAAAAACTTCATTTTCTCATGCATTCCTTTATTGTTTATCTCGTCTTCCCGCAAGAGCGGTTAGGTGGTCTTCTTTCTCCTTATCTAATATCTTCTGATTGATGATTTACCGTAAATTGAATGCAACTTGAATCCAACTTTTACATCCTTTTTAATTACATTTAAAATTATTCATTAGTCGGCACGACGACATAATAATCATAAGCATCGCTTGATTTTCACTCCTCGTAACATGGATCGCTTATCAGGGTCGCGTATTAAAAGAGATTCACCAATGATTCAACTAAGAATCAGTAACACAAATGTTCAGACGCAAACGGGTACGGATACCGTATTAGTATCAAAATCGGTTCAGGCCTCGAATTTAGCGCAAGAAAAACATATCGTTCCACCTTCAAAAACAAAGCAAAGACTGATTTATACGCAAGTTAATCCGGAAAACCAATATGTTCCTCATTATAATACCAATAAGCATGGAAAATATGAACAGCACAGTGAACAGCAAAGGAGATTAACAAAATCACCGTTAACGCTCCCGCCAAGAACCAGAACCCCTTCTCCACGCCGACCAACCATGCAAAAGCCTTTAAGAGTGTACGGCCACAAGAATTCAAAATTAAGTTCCACTTATTCAGGTAATATATGCCGAATGGGATCAAATTAGACATACAAAGATTAATTTTGAAAATCTTTCTTAGAATTACGTGCTATAGCATCAGGAGTTACATTGATAACTGTAGTCTGGTTGCTACTTTCTACAATCTTCCAACTGGGAGACATTAGCACTTTTGTGGATACCGTCTTCTACCAAATTAGAATATTTTTTATTGCCGATGAAAAGCCAAAAACAAAAGTCGAGCTTATTTGGGAGTTTGTAGCAAATCTTTGGCCATCTTAAGGGAAGAAAAAGAAAATCGACAATCCCGGCAAAACTTTTCAGAAATATTTTCAAATCATATTTATCTTTATATACACAATCTTTTATTATTTATTTATATAATTTTACTTAAAGAAGAAAAAAAAGAAGCAACATATTTTATATACCATCAGTGATCTAATGAATGGCGTCATTGAAGTTAAGTGATTGGTTGGATGGTTGGTTGGTTCGTTGAGACTGCAATAGAGGGACGAACGAAACAACAGTGTATATACATCGGAAATAATTACAACAAATCATGATCGCTACTTTATTTCACTTCATTTCCCTTTCACATATTTAGAAACATTGGAATACCGATCTTATTATTGTTGTAATCGAGAGGCAGCTGCGATTGTCTCTGCGTAGCTATAAAGAAATGCGTTTTCATTGTAAAATCACCGGTTTTTATACAAATGTTTGTCTGTAAACGCATCGAATTGAAAACGCGTAGCAACACTCGTCCGGCTGGCATAATGTAACGGAAATAAACACTCGTCGCAAACGGATATAGAGGCGCTATCAATGACTAAATGACAATTTCATATATGTAAACATTCACACCGTAATCCATCAAAAGAAAATTTCTTCAATTTCCTTAGATTTAGATTTCTTCTGGATGCACGTTGCAAGCAGGTTGAAAGGAGGTCAGTAAATTTAAACGGAAGAAATTTCAAAAACATTTACTGCCGCAATGTTAGCTTTATGGTAATCTTTATGCTAATAGTAGTAGTAGCAAGTTATTTTTTATTTTATTTATTTATTTATTACACTTATACAGAAACTCAACTAAAAAAAAAGACAGTCGAGTTCAAATGACTCTTAAAGTAAATCTTAAATTAATTATTATTAAAAAACTTAGTATAAGTACAATAAAACAAATAAAAGGAAAAAAAAAGAAAAAAGAAAAAGAAAAAAAAGCATGTACACAATTAGCACAGAGCCACACCCACAACCGGTACAGAACCCAGTTGCAAATGAACCCCTAAGCCATCGCAAACATGCATAAACTTGGCAACCGATAATAGTTAACAACAATTAATTTTCGAATCGTAGTGACTTTTTAGGATTAAGAGCTAGTTTAAGTACGACATTGGCAAATCTCGTGTATTAAGCAATGTTGCTTTAATGGACTTTAAAGTGTCCGTTAATGAAAAAAGGTGATAGACACTATTCAGGTTCTTGCAAACAACTCTGAGCGGGTTAAACAGCTTATAATTATATTTACAATGACTAATCTTAACCAAGGTAAAATGCCTAGAGAAGCGGTTAGGAACATTAAAACTTATTTCTCCAAGTAATGACGGCGAGTCAATAGCGCCGTTTATTAATTTGATTGCAAAGCAAACGCCAAGAACAAATCTACGTTTTTCAAGAGACGGTAAGGACAAAAGAAGCAACCTATTTTCATAGGGGGGAAGAGAAGCAGATGGATCCCAACCCAAATTCCTAAGAGCAAACAACAGGAATTGCTTTTGAATAGATTCAATTGAGTCTACATAGCACCTGTACGAGGGAGACCACACAATAGAAGCGTACTCAAGTATAGGCCTAACCAAACACGTATACAGCCTCTTGGTAATATACGGATCATCTAGCTCTTTGGACCACCTCTTGATGAAACCAAGAGCGGACCTAGCTTTGCTTATCGAGAACTCAACGTGCAAATTGAAACGTAACCTACGGTCAAAGAGGACGCCTAGGTCTGTGAACGACTCGACGTCCTCCAACTTGTGCGAATCTATAAAGTATGTGCAACCCGGCTTTGGGACCGTGACTTGTCATATTAATAAAATATGAAGCAAAATGTATTGGCCTCACGCGATAAACTCTGATGAATTTCAAAATTTAGTTTGAGCCTTTAAAACGAGCCCACACAGTTACAAGTCGAAGGTCTGAATATCAATTTACATGTAGAACAGAAGACTTATCTGATTTCCTAAGAGGAGAAGATTCTCGGTCATAAATAGATTTTCGGTTTTTAAGTAATTTTTTTACAATTTAGATGTTCTTGCTTCTCTGTGACTCTACCTTTCATGTCGCCCAAATCCCAAGCTTTGCTATAACACTTGACGGTGTTAATGTAAATGCCACTTTTTTGGCCACTTGTTGAAAGAGTTGTCGAGGATATACTTTTCCACGTCGAATGGGGAGTTCTGCCACACACGCATGGACATGGCGGCCTCTGATTATCACTTGCTTGGCTGGCATGCAGGTCCGCAAAGTTAAAGAAGTGCAAAAATGGGGCAGTGGATGGCTTGTTGCCAAACCAATATCAGTTCTTTCGGCATGACATCGCCAGGTTGCCAAAAATATTGTTAATTGTTGTAGAAAATGATGGAAACTATTTTGCACCAATTCTCCTTCGCAAGTGAAAAAGTTATCAATATATTTCCAAATTAATGCTAATAAAAATTTAAAAAATTGTGGGGGGGACTCATAAAGGACCAACAATATGTAGTGCTATGCTGCTCTCGCAGTATCTTAAACTTGATTATGTTCGCCTTTCGTCGCCGCCTCTTCTATCATCTCCTTACAACTAGGAACCAGACTTGATGACGTTGTCTACCAACTAAGAAAAGATGAATTTGATTTAACGTAGACTTTGAGAGAAGGGGGAAGGTGAAGAGAAGCAGGAGAAAAAAAATTCTCTAGTTTTCCTCAAAGTCCTTATCGCTGTTCTCTGTATAGTGACAAAAATATATTCTTGTGACGATGACAGCGAATACTGGCAGCTCATCTTTGCCATTTCGGGAAAAACTTATCGCTGTAGAGTATAAAGTGGATTAGAACAAATGTATACAATTACCAAACGGGCCCAAGTACTCTTCTTAACACATCGACATAATAGATATCAACGCTGTCCTAGATCATAGAGTTGCATTTTTTCAAGGAATTGGATGCTATGTTCTACACAACGTTGTGGTGACTTTAAATAAATTTAAAGACAATTAATTACAAAAGTATTTCTCTTATGACCAACTTAGCACATTCTCTTTGTATATAGTATTTGAAAAGTCACAAACTAACTACGAGTTACGTGAACGTAAAAAGGAGAAAATCGAATGACGGAATGGTAGAGGGAAAATGAAAAACACATAGGCACGTACATATCTTAAATATTTGTTGAATTATCTTTAAATTTTCAAAAAATTTACTATATAAAGTTTTTATTAAAATTCATCGAAAGTGTTGAAGAAATGCAATAAAGTAAAGAAAAAGCAAATGTTCGTGCATGTAAATGTAAGCCTGAATCACGTTAAGAAACGTGAATAATATTTATTTACTTTTTTTTTTTGCAAGAATTGCAGATAACACCATGAAACAGATCAGCAGAACAACAAAGAAAAAGAGAAAAAAACAAGTTGAAAAAAGAGAGAGAAAAGAAAAACATTCACAAAAATAAAACTGTAATGCGCATGCGTTCACTTCTTTGTATTGTACATATGTAGATGCGAGTGATACGTAAGTGTAAATATCAACTTGAAAAACTTGTTTGTGCGCATAACGAAAAGAATACTTTTTGTCGCCGAAGTTCTACCACTTGAAACCCTACAGTAGAGTAGATTAGTAGGGCTTTGCAAAATATATCTTTTTCCATGCATTCTCATCTCATCTCATTAGAATTTTTGAAAACTGCTAACAGCAAAAATTGATAATCGACTTGTGCGGAATAAGTTTGATCCTCTTTTTTTTGTCTAAGTCCAAGCCAATTTCGTTAGGCTTAAAATTGGAAAATAAACGCAAAAACTGAAATGTACTCTAAACTATGTGTAAGTTTTCTCTAGGATGAACCACTCTTTGAGTATCATTTAATTAACTCGAAATATAACTTGCGTTAAGTTTTGACTTGGAAGAAAATTGTTCATCTTTATTCCTTTCTCTGTAAAGAATTTTTCATGATTTGCTTAAGGTACATATAGGGGAAATTTCTTCCATGATTAAGTCTTTGGCTTAAAAGGTACAAAAAAATTAAATTCATTTTTACTAAATAATTCCCGATTTAATTAAATGCTTTATATATATATATATATATATATATATATCGTTGTTTTTATTCTCCATTATTATTATGTTGTACTGTTCTTATTACCATTACGATCATTATTATCGTTATTACTATTATTACTGTCACTATAATTTATTTATCCCAGGGAAATAAAGTCTTAAATGAAAGTAAGATTAGCATTAGGGGCTAAGGCTTTGTTTTTAAAGACAACTAAATTATTATTTTTACACTTTTAATAATGTCGAATATTTCATTAGCCTAGTGTTCGGCAGGTATTATCAAAATTTCCTAGCGGATGTGAATCTTCAAATGATGTAAAGGTTTATGTTGTGAAACTTTTTCTCCCTTTAATCCGGTGTTTACTCGTCGGACTCAAGAGTCCGCTCACAAGATTTTAATTTAAGTCTTGTAGTTATGATTTTACAGATACAAAATCGTCTATGTTCATTATTCAAATACTTGTTTTATTCTAGTTTATTACACTGAGGCGCTCCGTTGGTTATTCATCAGTCAATTAGTTTATTAGGTTACAATTACTCTTGAAACACTTTTTATCTATCACATTGAAAATCGAAAACAAAAAAACTATCATAAGGCCCCGATTTCTTTTAACAAATTTCAACAGACATTATTTTTAAGTCAACAAGCACCTTTTTTCTTCACCACGCGGGAAGTAAGTCCACTTTCACGGATTTCCTTTCTCAGTTCTCCAGGAAATCAAATGATTTCAAGTGAGACGCCCATTTCTCGTCGTCGGTCGCCGTGCTCTTACTACCTACTACTTACATAACTTATGTTAGCATCACTTCCCGCACGGAAGATATGTACGGACAAAACAAGCTGACGACTTTGCCTCCTCACAATTTTTGATTATAAGATTTTTTCGAACAATTGCCAACTGAACGAATAGATTTCTTAGGGATCCATTAGAGAAATCATGGCCAACCCTTGCAAATACTTTGGTTTTGAATTTCTGGGCGTTGTTTCGATACAGTGATGGAAGCAGGTGAGAATTAATATTAAGGTAGAGTACCATCTATTTTTTCCGCTATTTTTCTCTTTAATGTAATTATTATTTGGTGAATATCCGCCTGAGCGGCCGAGTAGGAAAGAGTCTCGACTACCAAGTCAACGGTCGCGGGTTCTCAAATCTCAAGTGCGGCAGAGTTTTTAATAAAGCCGAAAGCCTTAGATATGCTAGTGCTTTACGACTTTAGTCTTAGAATTTAATCTCTGGGTAAATTTATAACAATAGTAATAATTATAATATTTGGTGAATATATATATACGTTTTGTATATATCTTGTTTCCACTTATATATATAATCTAAAGTCAGATCTCAAGATTCTTCGAGTCGGGCGGAAAAATTACCTCATGGTCTTTCTGCATATTTTGCACACTTCGTATCAATTGCTTCGTTACATTGCGATAACACTCAAGCTTATCACCTGAAATAGATATATCAAAAATACTTCATTCTCTATCGGATTATCATGGAGTATTCACTCGGAAGGAATGAAAGAAGGGGGGATTTTAAGTTACACGAAAAAAAGTTTGCGTTTGTCAAATGTCATATTTTCGCGCCTAAAGTTATTGCATAATCTTGAAAAGTCACAGAAATTACAAATTTGGTACTAATTTCCCGTTTTTGCGAACATCTCAAAACTAAGTCACAAATCCAATAATTAATAGTTGCATACACATCTTCATATATATTTATCGAAACCTTAGTAAACTCTTTTAAAGGCTCGGACCCCGCCCTCCCGAAATTCGCAATGTTCTTCAGAGTTAATCTTATTTAATATTTACTTACCCCTCCCTTTACTTAATTCTCCTTAGTCCGTAACGTTCGGAAGAAATATCTAGCCCTCCTAGCTCTAGTGAAATTCTTTATGATTCACTTAAGTTGGAAATTTTACAAATACATTTTCGTATAAAAGTAGTTCGTTTAAATAAGACTTTTGAATAGGCGACGGCACTTCGGCACTTCATACCTGCCATTGTGCAATCATTCGTGCAGTTAAACATAGCATAATCTGACGCCTCTCAACAATTCCCTATATTGGACTTGCTTACATCCTTGACTTTTACTGCATAATTTTGGCGTATATTACTACCTTTGTAACAAAGTTAATTTACTTACCGTATGGCGGGTATAGAAACTGCCAACAATAACAAAAAATTTCTTAAAACGTAGCAGTTTTTTCAGCCGGTAAAGTGAAACTTTAGCTTACGTGTTTGGCTGGTAGTTACACATAGCTAGGCCAACATGAGAGTCAAGCTTACATATGTACGTACATGTATGTGTTTGAGAACGTGCTTAGACACCAGATATCATTTCTTAGCAATATCATGACTCAGTTTTACTACAATAGTTTTACAGAAAAAAAAAAAAAATTGGCAAAAGTGCGTGTGGCGATGAATTCTTTTCCAGAAAAAAAAGACAACAACGATAAAAAGAAAAAGTTAAGAAAAAAATTCCAGAGAGCAGTGTTCCCCAAAATGAAGTGAAATAAAAGCCGTATCTTTGAAAAACCCAAAAAAAAGCTGTTATGATTTTGAAGTAAAGGCCTACTACCACCGGGTAGTGTTATATTAAGATTGAGTGCAATAATGTGATGTACTATAGCGGAGTGTAGTAATGAATAAGTCGAGTTATATGCCATAACCACTTTTACCGCAAAGATTCCTTGGGATAATAGCGACGGCTTGCACAGAACGAAGGAGTTGGGATACGGGAACCAGCCAAGCCATGGACATTAAAGACAAAGCCAGATGTCAATAGCATTATCAAATCGTGCCCTATATGGGAGGGAGCCAGCATAACGTAGTACGGCTTATTCAAGGCGTTTTTGGCCAGACGTATCGTTACCATTGAACAACATCATGATACAACATCGAAAGTAACTTTCTTCTACCGGGGCAAAGTATTAACGTTAAGCGTTGCCTTAAAGTATATAGCCTTGTGTGTGCCTGCTTTTATGTCAAAAACACATCACTTGCAGGAAGAATTTTTTTTCATTTACAAGGAATTGCTACTGACCCTGGACTAGTGGAAAAAAACTGAAAATGCTCAATAACCCCAAGAGAGTACCGATGATTATTAAATGCGAAAATGCGAGAATATGACGACGCGGAGCCCATATTTTTTATTTGTTGGAATCATCCGAACAAGGACTATTATGAGCTACAACAAAATTATCGCTAAGGAAAGATATGATAACGACGACAGCTGGTACAGTTAAGGCATAAAAGTACTTTTTCACAGATTTTAAAGTCCGTACAACGAATTTCTATGAACTCACATTTTCCATCCTAAAATAAGTTTGAAATCTTTGGTCGACTTACACTAAGTTTGCCGATAATAGAAAAGTAAATTGAGATCGTAGCATCTTTGGCAGTTTTACTTCCACCGCCTTGAAAATCTGTTACTGCCTCTTATTTAAAAAAAAAAAATTAAGAAATTAAGAGAAAAAGAAACCAAATTTAGTTTTGATTCTAATTTTGACAGTGTCTCACACAAACTTACATGTGCGCGAACAGAGTACAATTGAGGGCATACTGTGATTAGAAGTCAGTCAGTTTATGGCCATACATGTGTTAGTGACTGAATTGCTCTACTGCTACTTGGCCGTTAATCACAAACACAATTCTTCACCCGCAAGTTGTGGCAAACACACGCGACATATCTACTGATGATAGTATTTTTGGTTCAATTCGTAATAAACGTTCACGTCCTTGTTATCAAGTAGCAATGAATAATTGGGAAATTGATTCTTAATTTCACTATTTATGGTCTGAATTTTCTCTGTACACTAATTTGAATTTGCTTTTTGTAAGAAAAATGTAAAAATGCGGCGGCTTTACGGTGTTTGTTGCAGTATATACGTATATACGTTCTGAACGTCAGGAAAGGCAAGGATCTTATGGTTTTTGTTGTTGTATATACGTTCTGAACTGTCAGAAAAAGCAAGAGCCTTGTGGTTTTTGTTGTTATATATACCATTTGAACTGCCAGGAATGGTAAAGGCATTGTGGTTTTTGTTGTTGTATAGACATTCTGAACTGTCAGGAAAGGCAAGGGCCTTATGGTTTTCGTTGTTGTATATACTTTCTGAATTGTCAGCAAATGCAAGGGACATATGGTTTTTGTTGTTGTATATACGTTCTAAACTGCCACGAAAAGCAAGGGCCTTGTGTTCTATACACGTTGTGAAAAGCAAAGGTCTTGTGGTTTCTGTTGTGTATTCATATTCATATATATACATTAATAATAATAATATTATAAATATATATTTAAAAAAAAATTTTGAGCAATATTTTTTCCGATTGTTCCTGAATATTACAATAAAGTTTAATAAAACGTTTAAAATAATACTCAATAAATGAATCCTATACTTCTGTCCGTCTTCGCAGAATCCCGTTTGATTGAAGAACGGGGCATCACTTGTGTCCAGATTATAAAGTTTCTTTCCAAGTCTTACACGATTTGCATTGCATGGCTTGCCTTTCGTTCGACTAGTTTTTCTCAGTTTCCTCCCCTTCTTGTCGTTTACAAGACTTTCGGAAATTGTAAACGGATTTTACGTAACAAGTTGGTTTACAAACGATTTTTTAAAGTTCGTGTGAAATTAAATATTTAGTTTTCTTCTTCTTCTTCAGGAATTCAGCACATCAACAATAGATGATTCATTGTGCTGCGTTATGTGGAAATATAAAAGTCAGGACTAAACTCAATGCAACCGTGAGTTAGTAACCATTACATAAAGAGTTCCCATCGGAAACGAGTTTTTCAAAATGAATTACTGAGTGCACTCTATGAAGACAATAGTGGGGATCGTTTAATCAAAAATCGCTTAATCGATATTTAAAATTGTTGTCCACTACATAGAAATGATCAGCCTGAAGCGGTTTTCAGGGACAAATTCTTTGACCCGGTTAAGAAAAACTCAACAAAAAAAGAAAAAGTTCCAATGTGAGAATCGGTAAAATGAAAACAAGGGGGTTGCAAGCCGAATATTTTAGCTGAAAGAGGATACATCGTGAGAATACTGAGGAAGGCCTGCGGTAATGATAATCTACGGAACAAAGGTAGGCAAATGGACAATGAATTGACTGAATCAATCAGTATGACTGAATCAGTATGGCACTGAGGAAGACGAACTTTACGAAATTTTGCGGAGTATCAACAAAGCCGGTGTGATGAGATATCAACCCTTTCAGTGAAAGAAATGTCAATAAAACCAAGTCGAAAATAATGCGCAACAACCGAATGAAACTTAGAAAGTGGTTCCAGTAATGAAAAAATAATTCATATTCATACAGTCCTGCAGTCATGGGTTCGGTAACAAACACAAGATTCTTGCAAAAATATTATTTAAAATTAAAAGTAGTGTTTACCGAGTCACACACAAATCGTTGAGGACGATGGAAAGAACTTACTGCAATGATGTCTTATCGAAGACAAACATAAATGAAAGACTTATAAAAAAAAAGTCGAGATAGCCGCGAACCCAATGATCCCCACCGATAATGTTGATAATCTTCGAACTTTTGAATTTCAACCTGAAAGAGAAACGTTGACAGTCGTTGCAACTTTTAAACTCAGACGGACATCGTAGGGCTTCACAAACGCAATAGCATACATTTTTATCAATAAACGTACGAGCAAAGCTTTCTACCTAGATGTCAATCCGGCAATTGAGGTAAGCATTCCTAACTCCTCAGTCATCTGAAATTAGAAGGACATTTTTAGAAAAAAAAAAACAAAATGCGTATTAAAGAAATCCCTCCTGGGGTGCTTTTTATGTATTATCACTCTATCCCTTTCAAATGTTCCACTTTAACTTGAAAAAGTCGAAGCGCCGAAAAACTTATAAAGAAAAGTTAAAATTTTCTCTTAGCTTTATTTTCATACACGCATCGGGCAATAATTTCGTGAAAAGAATTTTCATTTCACGAGACAATGAAAAATAGTTGTCTGTGAGTAGATCGAAAATAGGAAAAAATCGAGGTATTTTTTGCAAAAATCTTAAGGCAATCGCATGAATCATTATTTATTTTGAAAAGAAGTTTAATTTACTTGAACTTTTTCTGCACTTAAGAAACTTCCCAAGCATTATGGTAACAAGTCTTCCGAGAAGTTCAAATTACATGAACCGTGAACATGAACTGTTACGCACCACAAAGAAATAGGGTTAAATTTACTCAATAGCACAAAGAAAAGCATACATATATGCCGTAGGAAAACAAAAAAAAAAGGGGGAAAGTTTTTTAATTAATTTATAAATAAAAATTCAAAAATGATTTATAAACATTTAAGTCACACTTAGTCATAGCGACGTGACATTACATATATATATATATATATATATGTGTTTGTGTGGAAGTAAGTGTCATCGGCGTTGTCCCTTGGTAATGTAAAGATTGCTTTACAACACAGACCTTTTATTTCCCACACAAGTTTTGTAAGCGTGGAATTCTTTTGTCAAAATTTAACATGTGATCAACAACTCGTAGTAGTTAAGTAAACCAGCCCCGTTTGTTAAGATGATTACCATATATATGTATATATGCTCCTCATGCATGCTTACTTAATGAGTGTGAGTATGTTGAGGTTGAATACATGCTTGAATTGTGTCATGAGTGTATTCATGCTGCTTTTGGGTAATAACGTAACCTATTCTTTGTTATGAAAACTTTCTTTTGTTTTGTTTTTCTTTTTTTCCCCTATATATCTACTAAAGATGACGGTAGAGAGATGGTAGTGATGTTTACGAATAGATGGTGCATGTGATAATTTTTTAATTCCCTTGATCTTCTTTCTATTGTTGACTGCACTCTTTTTATATATATATATATATGTATATATATGTGTACATGTCATTATTGTTGTTGGTTTTCGTGTTATTTAAGAGCACTTGACTTTTTTTCTCATCGGAACCAGAAGCTGAACGGAATTCCGTGGGAGTTTTTCGATTAAAATCTTGAACTTTTTTTTTTGTTCAAGCTTACATTTCATGAGTAGTAGCAGCAATAGTGATAATAGAACATCCAAGATTATCATAGGATGGGAATGCTTTTTTTTTTTTTGTTTTTTTTTTTTTTTTTTGTTTTTACTGTTTCATCGCCTTAAGTGAAAGAGTTTTATTTCTTTATCATCTAATATATGAAAATTCTTAAGTTTTTTTTTGCCAATCATGGCTGTTCCAAAATTCAAGCGAAATCTGGCACCATGACCATGTTTTGTCCACATACCTTCCAATTTAGAAACAAAAATTTTCTTTATCATATCGATAGCGAGCATATCAACTATTACTATCCGACCTGTATTTTCCGAGAAAAATTATATTCTAGACAAACACATTACAGATGCATTGGTTTCTTAACAATCATCATAGGCCGGTAAAATCAGTTCAGAATTTGATATTAATCAAGATTATATACATATTTTGCAGTGTCTCTGAATCTTCTTTGTGGATGCGGCGAACGTTTTGACCAAATGAACAGGCCCTCTCTCGGTCGATACCAAAAATTTAATTTCACCATCATGAGTAAAAATCACTATAACTAGAATCAGCAAAATCAAGTTTCAAAAAAAACCTTTCACTACGGGAGCGAAAGCCTTAAGGGACAGAAAAAAGAATTGATTAAAAAAAAAAAAATTCTTCAAGTTAACGGAGAAAAAGTTCCTAAATTTAAAATAAGTAAGAAAATTATATTCGGTCGTCACCGAATTCCTTATGCTCATCACCGTTATCCTAAAACGACAAAAAAAAGAGAGAGCGCTAAACCTTCATGCACTATAGTATAGAATGGGCGTGGCTGACTTTTTCTGTTTTCAAAATAAAAGTTTTTGTCGTGGAAGCCTGTAGGCGTTTTAGGCGTGTCCTTTGAACAATTTAGGTTACTTTCAAATTCTTTTGCAAAATTTACAACAGAGATTACACATACGGACAGACAGACATGCTTAAATCGGTTTAGAACTGTATGCTGATTAAGAATATATATACTTTGTGGGGTATCCGATGCTTCCTTGTGGGCATTGAAATGAATATACCCCTCATCCTTCGATAACGGGTATAACGAGTTAAAATAATACAATTTGGCAAGGCCGGCCATCCTATTCTATATACAATTTCGCTTAATACAATTCTCCATCCACGCGTTTTAGGCGTGTCCTTTGAAAATTTAGGTTACTTTCAAGTTCTTTTGCAACATTTACAACTGCCATTACACATACGGACAGACAGACATGCTTAAATCGATTTAGAACTGGATGCTGTTCAAGAATATATATACTTTGTAGTGTCTCCGATGCCTCCTTGTGGGCATTGAAATGAATATACCCCTCATCCTTCGATAACGGGTATAACAAGTTAAAACAATACAGTTTGGCAAGGCCGGCCATCCTATTCTATATACAATTTCGCTTAATACAATTCTCCATCCACGGTCGTGAGAGCCCTTATTTGGAAGGGTAACCTCAACTTGTACTGAAATGATCCAAATTTTAGCAAAATTAATTGTCTAACAAAGACTATTACTATGCGACTATTTTTGTTATTTTATTAATCCTCGCTAATCATTGATGATGTAAGTAAAGCATCGTAAATGTATTGATAATGCTGTCAAATGTTGATCCAGAAATGCTATATATTTTTGAAGAAACGTGCGCTATAAAATCTTAAAAAAATATTATTAAACGCCCGTGTTCAACATCCTCGGTCAGTCAAAGTTGGAAGCCAAGAGTATAAATGCAATGAAGGACTTTGAAGTGATAGCTCCGCCAGAGGATACCGTCTCTGCTTTGAAATTTAGTCCGGCTGCATTGCCACAAAATTATTTAATTGCCGGCAGCTGGGATAGCAGTGTACGTTGTTGGGAGGTGGAACAAACCGGAAAGACTTTGCCAAAAGCCATAAAAACTATGGATGGTTGTCCTGTCTTAGATGCGTGCTGGTCTGATGATGGCACAAAAGTGTTCATAGCCACTGAAAATCAAGTGAAAATTTGGGATTTAATTTCAGATCAGACAATGCAAGTAGCCGCACATCAAGCACCCGTTAAAACCTGCCATTGGATTAAGGGTAGCAATTACGCATGCTTAATGACCGGTTCATGGGATAAAACATTAAAATTTTGGGATACCCGTTCCGCCATTCCAATGCTATCTTTTAATTTACCTGAACGATGTTATTGTACGGATGTCGATTATCCAATGGCTGTAGTGGGCACAGCGGGGAAGAGTGTAAACGTTTATTCCTTAGAGAATACACCGACCGAATTTAGGAGGCAAGAAGGTCTTCTAAAATATCAACATCGGACGATCGCAATATTTAGGGATAAAAAGCAAGTCCCGAGTGGTTACGCCATAGGTAGCATTGAAGGACGTGTGGTTTTAAAGTATTTGAATCCAGCTAAAGATAGGTTTGCGTTCAAGTGTCATCGTTCACCAATTGCAGCGGCTTCTCAAGATATTTACGCAATCAATGATATGGCCTTCCATCCGATTCATGGCACTTTGGTAACTGTTGGCTCGGACGGTACATTTTGTTTCTGGGACATAGATGGCTGCAAACGACTCAAGACTTCGGAGCAAATGGATCAAGCGATCACAAAATGCAGTTTGAATGCCAATGGTCAAATCTTTGCCTACGCTCTAGGCTACGATTGGTCTAAAGGGTATGAATATTTCAGTCCCATCAAGAAGCCACAAATCTTTCTCAGACGTTGCTATGAAGAATTGAATCCACGCAATGCTTAATTGTTGGTAATTTTTTGAAAGTCTTTTTTTTAAAAATTATTGATCTTATTTTACATTTATACATAAATATGTAATTAAAATAATATTAGATAAGAAAATGATATTCAATTGTGATCGAGGAATCATTTATACTCGTCCCCGTCATGCTAAAAATATTTATAAAAAGAGGAAAAAAAACTAAATTTTCGCGGTTTTTTTTTCTATTTTCAGAATACAAATGAAAATTTTTATGATGTGTGTGTGTGCTGTACTTTATGAGTGACAAGCAAAGAACATGGAAAGCGAAGGGATTTGTACAGGCGTTTTAGGCATCTCCTCTCCAAATTCTTTTGCACATACTACACATTTGAGCAGACAGACAGATGGACGGACATTCTCAAGTGCATTTTGTATTTGAAACTGGTCAAAAACTTACATGCTTTTTGAAGCTTGTTCCTGCGTTTTATAAAAATATTGAAAAAAAATTTAAACTTTACTACACTAACATATATACCATTTTTATAGAAGTACTACGGCATCGTCCATAGAATATACGTTCAAATTTGTGAAAATTTATCTAGTGTAGTATTTATTCCCATTGGAAAGCAGAGGTGTTCTCAGTTTGCGTCACATTGAAGATGTGTCTTTCGACCGAATTGGCCCATTTTCGATACTATCCTGTGTACAAGAGCTTACCGAAACTTGCTTCAATACAACCACACTTCCAATTGTAATAGATAGCTAGATATTTGAATTGGTAATATCCCAGATATAGTTATAATATCGTTGTCCACGTTTCAGTTTGCCTGAGATTCAGTATCAGCCAGCATTTTGCTTTTGTCCTTTCATTACGAGCAGGATAACCATTTGAACAAAACACTAACATGTTAAATCCCTTTTGCCCAAGTGTACAATATGGTTTTAGTAAACCCAATAGTGCACTGCGTCAATCTCATCTCTCACAGATCACTCCAGTTTTTACTGCTGGGAATATGAAAATCTTAATCTTCTCTTTCCATAATGTATTAAATCTGACTATTTCCGCATCCGTTCCAATTGGAAATTTTTGAATTCCTGAACCAAGACAAACTTATTTTGACGGCAGTGTCGATGTTTCGCTAGAGGCCTTGGAATTGAATGCACGGCTACCCCTCTGCTATTTATTTCTGTCTGGCTTTAGATTTAAGCAAAACCTTTCCGAGAGGATCATATGTTCGATTTCTTGAAATCAGCTGCTGTTTTGAGCTGCGCGTAGATTGCCTGAAATATTTCCTTCCTAAACGTAAGGATTGCAAGGATTGCAACACTTGTTCGCAAAGGTTGGGGAATAAGTTTGCGCATGATCAGTATTCACCAAAATTGTATTCACCAAAATGTTCGTCAGTCGTTTGCGTTAGTTGAGATAAGTGCTTTTGTGGAAAAGAAAAATTGAATGTCGGCGTGCCATTGAGTGTTTCTATACAATATGCTACAGTCCGCAGAGTTGAATATTCCGTATGGCGACTCCCCATCATTTTTCACTACGATAAAATTTTTAGGTAGCTGGACGCGATGAACGTTCGGAAGGGCCAAAAACGGCCATTTGAGAACTAATCAGTCCTGGAACGACGAATGGCCATTACTCAGTCCGTCTGTCGTTGAGCACCGCAAGATTAAATCTTAAGGAAGAAGTGCCCATCAAGCTATGGAGACATCCATCTATTTTTGACATGTGAACCTAGTGAAGTAGATTTTTCACAAGACATCTAAGTAATTACTTGTCCACATACACAAAATCATTGAAATCGTACGTAAGACCAAAAATTGCCAAGAAGAAAGAGGAGGTGCAAGTAATAAGATTATGCTTTAAATACAGCGAAAAAAAAAGATCTGAATACAGATCTTGTAATAATTGATTTGTTCGGTTGTGACTCATCACGACTAGCAGGAAATAAAATTTCCTAATAAATTGGAAAAATAATGTACATCCTCTGTGGAAGGGAAAGAAAGAAAGAAAAAAAAAAAAAAAGAAAAGAACAAACAAGACGCAAAACACAAAAGAAAATAAGCCATAAAAGCCTGTTTAACAGTAAACATATGCTACTTAAGATCCACGTAAACGTATGTATATGAGCTGTAAAAACGTATATATATATATATATATATATATATATATATGGCACATAAGTAAAAAATGTCTAGCGACCTTCCGTTTCCCTTGCAATAAGGCACTTACAAAATCGATATACAGAAAATGAATAAAATTTGTGCGGTGTGTAAAGTAAATAAGATTTTGTGCACACGCATGCACGCACGGGCGCGCGCGCGCACTCCGAAACATACGCGTGCTTATTTAATGTTTGCATTTAAAATATGTGAAATACATTACGTGCTGTGGCTTTTTGTCAATCTTCTACTGTCAATACTGTATGACATGGATGTCTGACGATTTACTCAACGTTTACGGTAACGACGATAAATTCAATCAATTTTAAATGCATATGAATGATAATGCGATCGTGTGTGTGTGTGTGTGTGTGTGTGTTTGATGATCGCGACGAAAGAGTGAAAGGGAAAAATAAACAAAAAATATTTATGTTACGTTTATTGTGGAAATTTCAATTAAATAATTACAATGAATGAAGCAATGATAATAAAATGCTTGCATTTCCTAATTATATTACATTTTAAGTAATTCTATGGAATTCATGAACACATGTTTATGCATATATGTCCGGCAAGTGCATACGAAATTTAAATGACTTTAACTAAACTAAAGTTTTAATGGTCAATAACAGGAAATCGCACACGCTACACGAGTATTCTGCACCAATACTGTCACATGAAAGAAGAATTTTTCGTTTTTCACTTAGATCGCATCATATGCCCGCTTGTTACCGTGATTTAGTTTTTTTTTTTAGGGTTTGTTTTTTCTACCAAACTAACATAAGCGTAAGGTCATGCGTAAGCATAAGCACTACTTTCTCGACCTTTAGTATAGTAAGTACGATATTATCAGTTTGATGAATGGAGTGCAAGACTTCAGCGATTTCCATGTCAGATGCAAAGTGTAGAAGGAATTGCCAGCTAGTCAACAAACTTGTTGACAGTTGCAAATATCAATGGTGAGAATATTAAGTCAATTTCAGGTGCAAAATAAATACTTAAGCAAAGACTGAGACTTCCTTGCCTAGCTGATGGCTGAATTTACTTCGTCGCGCTAACTTGGCGTTCTATTATTAATAAAAATCAAGAGTAACTTGTGCTTCTGCCACTCTCCTAATTCGGGAAATTTATAAAAACAAAATGTAAATTTCTTTATAATAACCGTCACATTGTTTGTTTAATAATCAAAAATTTTTATACTACGAGAAGTATATATAATACACCTCTTTAAAGATACCTCTTTAAATGTATTGACGTGAACTTCCTATTAACAATGAGTAAATTCCCTAGACTTTAATCTGATACTGACTACACTGTTTGTCCTACAGTGAAGCGTCACACTTCCTCTACTCTAGTCTACCTATTTTTACTTCTTCCCTTCCAGAATGGCTCTTTACGGATTCAAATATACATGGCTCTAGCCGGATTTTCCAATTTACAACCTTTCGGCATGGCGTCTATCAATAGAGAGAAAGAGGAAACGTTGTCGCCATTTTCTCTATACATAGCTGTCATGATTGCCGTTGCCCATCAACTGGTAATACGCCAGTGCCGTGACCCTTTCGGTCTCTGTAAAAGTAAAACTCCTAAAGTCTGGTAATTTACTAAGAGTATTTATGTATGTACTTGAGAAAAGCATATATATAAAGAGAGTAAACATTTACAAGAAGAGTACAGTAGTACATATATATAAGATAATTCGAAATAATATTCACATAAGTATATTCAAGATAATTGGATAGAAAGTGGAATAATAAGATAATGCAATATATGTATATGTTCACATACTTAAGCTAACACAATGACAAATAGACGCTATAATACTCTCATTCTCCCTCTCCCTCTCTCTCTCTATTTCTCTGCCTCTCTTCCCCTCTATCACAAACTCTATCTCTGTCTCTCTCTCACTCACTCTCCCACTCTCTCTATCTCTCTATCACTCTATCTATCTCTCTATCACTCTCTCTCTCTCTCTCTCTCTCTATCAATCTCTCTCTCTCTCTCTCACTCTCTCTCGCTGCCCCCGCTCTCTATCACTCTCTGACACTCTATGTCTCTCTGCCTCTCTCTCTCTCACTATCTACTTATCTATCCATTTATCTGTCTTACTGACTATCTACTTATCCACCTATGTATTTCTCTCTCTATTTTCATTTTTTAACTTGAGTGATGGCTGTAAAAAATGCTTAACGTTCTAAGAGAAATCCAAGAAAAGGAAATTAAACTGCATTATAGCCTTTAAATGAACTTGAAATTGACTTGAATGGCAGTGAGACAAAATTTCGTTTTTGTACGCAAAGTCGTCGGTTGCACATGATTTCAAGAAACGTGACAAAATCATGCGCGCATTAAAGATATTTATTTTGCGATATAAAGAAAAATAATAATAATAATAATATTCAGCATAAGGAATTTATGTTGATCTTAAAGGCGATTCCCACAAATTTAAAAATTTACCGGTATTTTATTAAAACTAAATCGTTTCAAAATTAATAAAACGTAGTCAAGGATGTAATTCAATCAACTTAAAAGGTAATCATTACAGTCTTCCTTCGGTAATCATTATATCTATACGCGCGCTTATGCTGCAATCATTATAAAGGAAAACAACCAATTTTACCAATTTTAACAATAAACAGCATCTTACCGTCCGAAAATCTCTTTCTTTAATTTTTACATTCATTACCGAGCGATGGCATATTCATTCTGTCAAAATGTTTGCAACACCGCGAAGAAAGTTGCAGAAATCACATAAGTTATATATATTCTTGATGAGCACCAAATTGTCAATCAATTTAAGCATGTTCGTCCGTCCGTCTGTCTCCTGGTCGTAAGAATTAAGACGTTGGCTTAAAATTTTACAAAAACGCAAAAACTACGCAATTTGAGCTTATTGCTCATTCCTGACCCTGCAGTACTTGTAATAAAATTCCCGCTTTGTTCGAATTCATATAAAGATGATGATGGGTACAGAAGATTCGGACATAGCCGTATAAAGTTTCCTTACTTATTCTTCCTTGATAACTTGATAAAAAACAATATCAACAACAACAACAAAAATCGTTGGGAATAAACTTCTGAAATCCTCTCCTTATTACGGCATTTTGTGTATTAACCGCCAAAGCGGAATTGTTACTAAACTCCATTATATCAGTTAACAATAAATATACGAAATTATGTAACGAACATCAAGGAACCCTGCAATTTTGTTTTTTTTTTTTTTCTTTTTTTCACAAAAATTGAGGAAATTCTTAATAATAAGTTTGGTTATTTTAAACCCAAAATGATGCACACAGGAAAACACGAAGCAGTAGGCAAAAGTTAAACAGAATGCTTAACAATTAATTGATCTTTCAGAAGCACACGTGTGTGTGTGTGAGTGCGCGTGTATAAACACGTGCGTATTTTTATTTCATTTTTTATACCCATCACCGAAGTATGAGGGATACATTCGTTTTGTGAAAACGTTTGCAACGCCCAGAAGGAAGCATCAAAATATATATATTCTTGATCAGCATTCTAAATCGAATTAAGCATGTCCGTCTATCTGTCTGCCAGTTCGTATGTCCATCTATCCGTTTGTTCGTCTGTGTAATGTCTATCGTAAACATTCTCCTGGCCGCAAAAATGAAACTTTCGACTTCAAATTTGGCAGAAACATTGGAAGACGAACGCATGCAGACTCGCATTTTTACATTCGTTCAGAATTTGAAGCTGATTAAGAATATACATAGTTTGTGAGATCTCGGAAGCTCCTTTCTAGGGTTTACAAGGGCTTTGACGAAATGAACGAACCAACTCACGCACTTCTAAGAGATGGTCGCTAGTCTACAAAGCAAAAAGGACAGTATATAAGTATGTTCAGTTACAGTTACGATTTTAAGCCTGCATGCACATGCAAGCAATTAAGAATTTGGGAATTTTATGGCAAGCTTCCCGATATGTAATGCACGTGAATATTTATAATAAATAAACAAGAAATTATCATGTCGTCTGGCTAGTGTCGGCAGCAACAGTTTCCATTATAAGTTCTATATAAACAAATATTCAATAGTTTTTATTAGATATATATTCTCTGGTAATATTTTTTACAAGTACATACTACATATTTTCGTGGGCTAATAAAAGACTTAATATATATCCCAATAAATTAATCTTGTGGTCCACTTTGCACCCTGTGGTCCACCCTTGCATTTGTTTTTGTTTTTTATTGAACAATGGGCATCTAGATACTATTGTCGATAGTATCCTATTTCCGTTAGTTTCCTTAGCTTAGTCCTTTCCACGCTTAGGTATTCGCTGGTAAGGATTGAATTATGCTTTTCGTTGACAGG
This sequence comes from Glossina morsitans morsitans, assembly GCA_001077435.1. Classification (NCBI taxonomy): domain Eukaryota; kingdom Metazoa; phylum Arthropoda; class Insecta; order Diptera; family Glossinidae; genus Glossina; species Glossina morsitans. The sequence continues at coordinate 85,568 of CCAG010009452.1, forward strand.
TAATTGCTTTTTACCCGTACTTCTGCAGAATTCGTCTTTAGTTTTGACGGGTTCAAGCGATCGTGGCAATTCTTCTACTTACGGATGCACTGCTTTATTCCATATTCCGTAAGCAGTCGTAGAAAACTTTCCTCTTTTCTTCGAATATCAAAAATTTTCAATTTTTTTATATTCTGTAATATTTCTCCGTTTCGGTCGAAAGGTTTAAATTCTTCTTCTTCATCGCAATATTCGATTTTGTAATCCATATTTTTTATGAAGAAGCTTTCATTATTTAATCAGTGAATGCTCGTTAACATGAGTAACTGCCAGGTCATTCATTTTTCGATAACTTCTGCGACGTACGGTGAAAGTTTTGCCCATATCCCATGAGGTGCGGATGAACGAAAGAATCTTTCAAGAGGAAGAATTCTCTCTCCTGGTTTACCCTATACGTATATTCGCACATTCGGATAAGCGATGAAATTGTGAATCATTAAAACGGTGTCGTTCGCAACCGCGAAGGATTTCTCTGATGTGTTGAGATAATCTGAAGGTATATTTCTCCGTGTTGCTTGATTATGTAATTATCACATTTTACTTACATTTTGTTTTGGGGGTTGTTCAATAAAATGGATTAAGCCTGTTTGCGGCAAGACTAACATGCTCAGTAGAGCGATGAGTTGTTATTATTCGTTGATCTTTTGCGTTTCAACAATGATGGCGGCAGTATGTGATTACGCATGGAAAGATTGATGATACAGAATTGACTACATGCTTTGGCGGAAAAAAAAGAAATAAATTTGCATTAAATACTTTTATTTGAAATTTTCGAATTTCATTTGGAATATAGTTTATTTTCAATCTAAATCTGTTTTCTTTTGTAACTGCAGCTCTAAACAACCAATACTAACGCAAAGCGTGAACAATTTAGCTGATGCCTGCTTTGACAGTTTTAAGAGAGCTTTTCTCGCACTGCTTATGCATACACGTCGCTAAAAAAGTCGAAACTTGAAAGTGAAACTTGGTTAACATCCAGTGCTCAATAAAAGAAAAAAGATCAATCAATACGACAAAGAAATTTTAGTTATTCAATATATAAAAGAAGCACGGTACTCGTACGGTTCCAATGATATGCATCGTAGGGCTTGAGAAAAGCGACATTATCAAGTTTAGTTTTCTTGCAAGACTTAGCAGAGATCTTTTCTTTTTGGCTATCAGATGTGTTTATAGATTTTCTACAAAAATAGAAAATTTGAATGCATGACATGTTTCATTACATTATGCTCCATGCAACACTCAGTGACTTACTGTTTAAACTAAACTTTGTATCTCTTCTTCAATCACACTTAAATTGTGTTTTGCTACCTCCTGCAAAGCTCTCTTATATTCAAAGTTGGAGAGAGAGTTGGAGCACCTTGAACGTTGCAAAATTGTTGCAGCTTGCTTGACAAATTGTCTGACAGTTGAAATTGCTCTTACTCTCTATTTAAAAAAAAACGATTTACGATATTTCTTCTTCGTTAGTTTATGTTCATAATAAGCTCAATCCTAAATGCCCGATCGTATTTCTCTCCCGGAGTATGATAAGATGTTCAAATTCCTTGCTTTCATTCCTAGATGTTTTCTATCAATATTGCATTCTTGCAGACCTCATGAGTTCTAATATTGCAAGCACTACTGTCTACTTGCCCTGTGTGATTAAATTTTTCCATACTTGCCTGGTAATGCATAGCGTTAGGCAATTTGTTTTTCTTTTTTGTGTATAGCTGAGGAAGTAATTAAAGATTTAAGGTTAAGGTGCTTAAAATTTTAAAGATTAGTAAAATTTCGAAATCGTATTAACGCAAACCGATCAACTTCTGCAGAACATAATTTCTTTCTTTTAAGTATTTTTAATTTCGTTAAATTCCTTTGTTTTAAAATGTATTTGCATCGTTCTATAAGCGTACACACAATTAAGAAAAACAATCTTATTTGCATAGCAATCTTTTCGTTATTTCATTAAACATGCTTTTCGGACATATTGTGTATGTTAACATTTGTAATGTAGAGCTGTAGCGGTTGGGAGTGTAAAAAGATGATCAAATCACAAAAATTGAACTGGTTTTTAAATATAACACGATAAGTATCTAAGCCCTATTTATTTGCTTTTCGCCGCATGTGCATGTGCATGTGTATGTGCTTTCTAATTTTTTATACCCATCAACAAAGGATGAGGGATATATTCATGGCGTCAAAACATTTGCAACCTTCAGCAGAAAGTTTCAGAGACTCCACAAAGTGTACATATTCTTGATCCGCACCCAATTCTGAATACATTTAAGCATGTCCGTCTGTTCATCTGGCTATTACAAACATTTTCCTAGCCACAAAAATTAAGCGATCGACTTCAAATTTGACAGTTCTTGCATTGGAAGTTCTTGCACGCAGATTGGTTTTGAAAATTGGCCAAATCGATCGAAGGACATGCCTACAGTACTATGTAAACTGAGGCTACCTCTATTTTGTAAAAGGAATAAAAAACTGCTTTTTAGAGCATTACTCATAAACTATAGCAGATAAATGTACAAAAATTTGAGTACGTATTCTACAAGCCACGCTGTAGCCCCTGTATGAAAATGGAAACAATTGACCACGCCTACCCAATATTATAGTGTGTCATAATATAATTTTCTTTTTTGCAACACGCAAAAGCAAACATCAAAAGCCCCATGAAGTATATAAATTCTGGGTCAGTTTCAAATTCAGTCTGCCCATCTGTCCTTCTGCCCAAACGTGTAGTATCTGTGGTGAAATTATGGCCAAAAAATTCGCAAAAGAATTTGGAATTGACATAAACTTTCCAAAAGACATGCCTACAACGCCCACACACACTTTTTTTTGAAAATAGAAAAAATCAGCCACGCCTACTCCATATTATATAACATGTATAGAACCTTAGTTCTTTTATATTTTTGTCTTTTTTCGGATAACGCGTAGGATGGGCATAAAGGATTCGGTTACGACCAAATATTATTGTCTTACTTCTTTCTATAATACTTCTTGTAATTGTTTTTATAAACAACATTCATTACAGTGTTACGAAATATTTTGAACTTTTTTTCGTCATCGTCTTTCGGCTTTCAAAATATATGCAGCGTTTATTTTATTTATTTTTTTTTGTTTCTAAAAAATTTAGGTCAAGTGCTTTTTAAAACTTTTGTTGGTAAGGTGTTGCAACAGATGCTTCGATATAGCAGATTTTTTTTTTATAAATAATCAAAAGGTAGAATCCCTCTTAAGCGATTATATAACAAAATAAGGGAACTTTTCAAGTTTCGAAAAGAAAAAAAATATAACATACAAAATGTTTTTTTCTTCTCTAACTAATTATTTTAATTTATTACATTAAAGATGAAGAGATATAACGACTACAATATTTAGAGATGCGCACCAGAAACTCCGTAAAGTTTTATAAGGCAGGCTTCCGTTGTCTTACCAACTATTAATAAAATTCTTCTCATGGTACATAGTTTGCACTGGGACATTAAATAAATTCTTGGTGATTTCCGAAAGTAGGCGGTAACTGGAGAATAAAACTATAACTTTGTCATCTGAATGCGCTATCCTTAAGCTTCACATCTTAGGATAAACTGTCCCGGAAAGTGTACAGAACATAATTTGTAGGGTATTTAAAGAGCGCTCAACACTCAATTCAAAGGCGCTCAATAAATAAAGGCGTGACGTACAATGGATTCGATTTTTCCGTCTTCATACGAATACTATACGATCGCCCATAAGAAATTGCTATTATTTTATTATTCGGCAGGATCGGCAATTGAAAAGAACGACAGACAGACCGTTCTAATTAATGGTATTATTATAAATACGAATAGCAGCATCCCGATCATCGTGTGGTAATGAGTAGGAGTAGTGCTTATTCTATGGCGAACAATTAGCATCGATCGTAAACCTAAATATTTTTTCCGATCCCAAAAATGTATTCTGGTTTAGTCCAACCAAATGAAACGATCACCAGGAAACGCTACAAACTAACATAACTAAAACGAAAAACGGCTGAAAAAGTTTGACGAATTTCCACCCCATATAGCAAAATTTACCTGGGAAACGTTAGCAATTTAAGTTAGTTCTAGTTAAGTTAAGTTAAGTTTAAGTTAGTTCTAGTTAACACTGTTTTTGATCACTCATTTATTCTTTGTTCAAGTAGGGGTCCATCGTTACGACAATAACCATAAAACGAATTGCTTGCGTAGATGGGCTCAAAACACCAGTAGTGTGTTCTGCACGTAATTCATATTCTGTTCCGTTATTTCATATATCAAACAAGGCAAGAAATCTTTAATTTGATTCATTCTCTTATATTGCTGTACTTACAACAGTTCTTCTTTTGAATTTGACAGCGTTCAACGAGGTCGCCAAGGTCGCGGATTTACATGTGGTAATGTAAAACACAACGGAAACATTAATTTCTAGAAAGCGTTCTCTTGATAGGTAAACCACGATCATTATATATGTTATGAAATTATATATTATTATTTATTATGAACAGGCTTTGATATGTACAAATAGTCGTCAACAGTTATCAAAGGTTCTGATTGATCAAGAGCTTTAACCGTTGTCTAATAACTTAGAGAATTGTAAAAGGTTAGCACGTTAAAAACGTTTATTGCTAGAAAATTTTCGCAACACAATGAAAAGAGAGAAAACGAAAATTTGCGTAAAACATTGTTCTTTAGATTGAATAAATAAATTTGTAGACTTAAAGAGAAAAAATTTAGCACTAGCAAGGCTGACTAAAAAACTCTGTTTTAAAAAGTCAAAATTATGTATTGGGTCTAGAAGATTTAAAAAAGTAACATAAATTAAGTTAAACTAAAGTACATACAGTTAGCTTTTGAAAAACAAGCACTGTTTACCCTTGACCTTCAAAATCATTACGGTAGCAATAAAACAATAGAAATAGCCAGAGTCGTTTCAGGTAGGGCTGTTTCCGCGATTATTTGTTTATTTATTCATAGTACAGTATAAAGCAAGCCCTTCAACGGCCAATTTCAGTGTATTGTAGTGAAGAATATTGTACACAATAAGAATGAATAAGTGTCAGTCAAATTTATGAATTAAAATTAAAGTATAGATTATTACTCCAATTTCATAAACAATATTACGTAGCAGATTAGTTTATGTGTGCAACCTGAATTTAATTTAGTAAATATTTAATTTCGAAGTGAAAATGGATGGGGTATGTGACTGGGCTCGAATGTATCGAATATGTATATGTATATATAAAATGAAACTAAAAGAAAAAGTCGATATTTAGTTCGGTTATTTAATTATGTGTGTATATTCTTCTACTTCTTCTTCTTCTTCTGCGAATCAACAAATCAATAATAGATGGTAATCACATACGAAGAATTTAGCTTTCGCTGTTGCAAAAAACGCCGAATACAAAAGCGAAAGCTAACTTCCAGTTAGATCATTACGTGCTAGCTAGTTTGCTGAGTTGGAGAAAGAGTATATATGTTTTCTTTATGAATTTTTCAATACACGTTCAAATTTCGTATAAACGTTTAGAAGTGTTGGAGAAGATTTGAAGCGTTTTTGAAAGATCGTTTTATATCTGCAGGCATCGCCTTTCTTTGAATTGAGAAACTTTGCAAAAAAAGAATTATGAACCTTGGCAGCTCTACTCTGTGATTCAGCAAACATATGTAAATGTGCGAAAATGAATTTCTTGCAAAATTCAGTATTTTTTTTTTACTGAAAAATAATAAAAGCCTTAAACGGAATAGACAAAATTCTAAAGAAAATTTGTAAAACATCACAAATTGGTGCAAATGAATGTCGCTTCTTATCGACAGTCGGTAAACGAAACGCTGCAGGCTTTCGTTTTACAAATAGAACAATTTTTGGAAGTTTTCTGGAAGACGATAAAACAAATACATCAAGAATTATCGCAATCCACCAGCTGGGAGAGTCCTATTGAGTTTACAGATTTACAGCGAACTTTATTTAAAGTTTTATTTATATTATTATTATTCACTGGAGCGTTAATTGCGTATTCGTGGCAAGTTTATGGTAAAGTGATAACTGAAAAATTTGTAAGACCAAGTAAGTTAAATATTAGAAGAATTTATCCGCATAACGGTTATATTTTCTATCTGAATTTCGTAGGTACCTTAAAAGAGATTGAAGAGTTGAAATTGTCGGTAGCTAAGTTAAAATTACCTAAAGAACATTCACCTAGAATCTAAACTTCAACGTTTTCTTTGTCTATATTATGTCAAAAATTAAGAAATTTTTTACTCGGAAAAAGGAAGAAGCTGCATTTAAATTAAAAATAGGTGGGACTTTAGGTCAAGGTCATGCCCTTAACGCTCCTTCGGAGCCTTCGGGTTCTCAACGTAAATCTAATCATAAGGCATACGAGCCGCCCAAACGTAAAGAACTAAGCAATGAAGCACGAGCAGCCGCAGCCGCCGCCTTAGCACGTATTGAAACCAAGGATACAAGAGAGTTTAATACATCATTAGCAGCCATTAAGGCTCAAGCTAAAAGAGAATTGGAAGCGGAAAGAAAAATAAGAGAGGAAAAAAAGGCCGACGAAAACTCGTCAGAAACTGAAACACGTCCTGACATAACTTTAGCTTGTCAAGGCGTATTCTTTCGTTGCCCCATGATAAGTGACGAAATATTACCTAAAAAGGAGTGGAAAGTGAAAATTAAGGAATTTCTCTATCAACAATTGGAAAGCGAGAGAGCGTTAACATCTTGTCTGATTATTCAAAATTGCAATACTAAAGAAAAGGTGATTTATATATTTTACGATATCTGCCAAGCACTTAAAAATAAGAAGCACAATGCTTTCATCATTGTAGGCTGAAGAATGCGTTAAAACACTAATAAAATATTTGGAAAATATAATTAATCATCCGGAAGAAGAGAAATATCTTAAAATACGTATGTCTAATCGGTAAGCCTCGCGTAGAAAAAAAGTAAAAACGTTTTATTAATCATGTTTAGTGACACACAGTGGAGTTTCAAAGGTCTATTAATAAATTTATTCCCAAAACTACTAATCATTGTTCTTTAGGATTTTTAGCGAAAAGGTTCGCTATATAGAAGGAGCTTTGGACTTTTTAATAGCGGCCGGTTTTCATGAAATTGAAATGGATAATGAAAGCTTTCTTATTTGGTCAAAAGATAATATTGAAGAGGGTCAAGATTTGCCGACATTATTAGACGCCTTAAAGAACGCTGGTCCTATAACTTTAGAGTTGGACCGTAACATTAAAGTGTTATTGCCTTCACAAGCCAGACGCGTTAAGTTGCCGGACGACTTTTACCGCATGTCGCCCGAGGAGATTAAGAGAGAACAACAAATGCGAACCGAAGCTTTAGAGAATGCTCAAGTCCTAAAAACGAAAGCTATGAGAGAACGAGAGGAACAACGTGTTCTGCGTATGTATCGCTATGCTTTAGTACGTGTAAAATTCCCAAACGGGATTTATATTCAAGTAAGTCGCATAAGTTAAAATGGATTGTAATAAAATTGTGCATCTTCCGTTAGGGTACTTTTAATGTTTATGAAAAAATTAGTGATATCTTCGAAATGGTTCAGTCTTGTCTCAGCGACGAGACTCTAGAATTTAATTTGATTTCCTCAAGTGATGGTAGACTTTCGGATGAAGATATGGATAAATCTTTATACGATTTAAGGTGAGTTTGCTTAGCCCCTTTTTTTTTTTAAGCACAACTATATACTCATTTGTCTCTGTATTTTAGACTCATTCCAAATGTTGTTTTGCTCTTTTCAATACCTGGTCAAGTTAACACCAACTATATTGACACTAATTTTCTTAAGGAAGAATTGTTGCTATTAGTGCAGTCAATGTAAATTTTAAAGCTCGAATGATCATTGAAAAAGAATTCTATATATTGAAAAATTTATTTATATATGTATTTTTGTTTTGCTTTCATTTGCATTCTTTTGCATTTGGTTCTATTTCGTCTTTATTTCTTTCGAATAAAATCTAAAGCATAAATTGTTACCAGACTTCTATTGCATGTTTATGGATATATCCTTTAAACAACAGTCCGTTCGTGGAATGGATATTTGGAAAATAATCCTAAATTTAAGTAACTGGGATTTTAATTAGTACATCTATGAACTGGAGATAGGCATTTTCTCAAGTGACATTACGCTTAGAACCGATGTAGTCGTGTCAGTCATTAAATTTTGAGGACTTTGTTATCTTAGCCGCCATGCTCGCGACATTATAAATATTCTAGAAAAAAAGAAGACCGCCATACAGCCGCCATGTCGTGACATCTTACGAAATTTGTTCGACCTTAATTATGCATGCAATAATTAAGGAAAATTACATCCGATATCAAAGACAGCAGATGAATTTGAAACTAATTTGAAATTTAGAAAAATATTGATAGAACAAAGAAGGGATGACTTTAGAATACCGTCGTCTTAGTGGCCATTGGGTTAGAAAATGCGCTCGTTCGTTAAGGGTTGAAAACGGAGGCACATGCTTCACATATATATTGTTCTATTAGATTCCTTAATTAAATATGAAATTGTGTATTATTCACCTAACCTACCTGACAATTAAAAAATTTACAGCAAAAATGCCAACGATTTCAGCTCCTTTCGTTGATTAACCTACAACTCTCTTAAAATTTCGATCAGAATGGATACGCTTTCTTATCGCTTTTCCAATAACTTTTCACTGCAAAAACCACAATTAATTAAAAATTTGGCAGAAAGTGGAAAGTTTTAACCCAATGCAAACTCGATCGAAATTCATCTATGAACATGCTCGTAATAGGTTAAAATTATGGTTTGTATGGTATGTAACTTTTTGTAAGATATTAAACTAAAATAACGAATATTCAGTAACATAGTTTAAACGGTCAACACTAATTCACGTTTGTGCAATTAACGGAGCACTTTACAATTCTTATGTTTTGTAAACAAATTCTCCAAATATTGCCGCTTCGTGTCTTTACACTTCAATTTTTCGTCGAAATTTCGAACTCTTCTTCATGCTCTCTGAAGGCTATCTCTGCTGCTGGCTGATGTCAAGTTGTTGATTTCTGATATCTCTAACCAGCTTACAGAATACTTCAGAAAGTACGATATGATTTGAATAACATTCTATTAGTCATAGAAGTTTTGCGTCTGGGTAATGGCGTTCAAGTACGATACAATTTTGAAGACGAAAGGCACCGAATTCTATTTGACAATAGCCATAAAAGCGACAGTCTTTTGTAAATAAACCTTTCGGCTGATTTATAGAATAGAATAGAATAGAAAAAAGGAAGAAACATAACAAACAATTATTAAATGAAGATTATCATGTAATTTCCAATTGAAATTGAATTGAAAATTAATTTCCATTTATAATGACCATTATACATACAGTAATTCTATAAAACAGTCTTTAAAAAAAAAAAGTTCGAAACATTTTCGAGAATTCGCCTTGAACACATGAAAAATGTATTTGTCTCAGAATGACTACTGTTTAAGACTGTGCAAAAAAGTGCTAAACATTTTAAAACATTTTTATTCAAAGTCGCTCAATAGACTGTTTAGAACTGTGTAAAACAGTAGTAGACAGTAGTAAACCAGCGCTGGAAATATATATAATTTATACTAATTTTCTACCACCACGGGGCCTTGATAAGGCGACCGAAGGTAAGTTTGAACAAACCCCTTTGCAAATCATAATTTTCGAAAACTACATGCAGCACAAGTTTAACAGTTCTCATTCTGTTCACCCGAATTATACATTTAATTATATATGGAATTTTAAAGAAAAGTCCGCAGAAAATTTTTGATACGTTCATTTAGATATTATATATTAACTACTGCCTAAAAATTTGTTGCCACGCAAAAATTCATATTTTTAAAATTCTTTTAGATTCAAATCAACGTATATGAAAAACACCACATACGGCACTCTTTCGAATTTAATAAAGTTGGAGTTTATTAAGCAATAATTAATCATTAATTAATTAATAGAGTTCAATTGGTTATTTATTAAAATCAATAAAGATTAAAGAACAAATTCGTACCGCTTCCAGCACACAAATAATATAACAAAATTAAAGTTACAGTAACTTTTGATGAATTGTGCGACGACAAAATGAAACAAGAAGTACACAATAACCAACCATATTCAGAACTATAGCTTCACGAGAACTGCTTTGGTTTCCTAATATTTTTCAAAAATATTTTTTTGACCAGCGTTTAAATTCACAACTCTTAATGCAAATTTTTTTAAAGAACTATAAGCAGTTATGTAAAAAGCGCGAACTAGGGGTTATTTACCTTCCTTACCGAGGTATCGTGCGATGATCCGGTCGCCCTTTGGGTTAAAAATACTCGATTACTACTACTACCGTATCGAGTTCTTGTTCGCTGTAATTACAATGGAATATTTGTGATTTCATCGGAATATGCTTAGTAAAACAAACAAAGAAATGAAAAAAAATAAATAAATAAACAAAATATAATACTTATAAAAAAAATTTGTGAAAAAATTACAATCTACTGAAGAAAACTATAAAAAAAAGTTTAATAATTTGAACAAAATATATCACTGTTTACTTAAATTGTCTAATTCTCTTGTCATAATGCCTGGCTTACCATTTAAAACATCCATATTATATTTGCCCTTCTATATACTGCCCAAACAGATCTTAAATATCACATTTCCTGCAACCTTTTTAAATAGTTTCTAGTAATCCAATACCTTTTTTGCCCAGAAATTTTTTTGTTAATTCCTTATTAATTTATACCTCCTACAATTTTTCTATTTCCATTTATTTTATTTATTAACAATTTTATTCAGGTAGTTTTATTTTGATTTAGAGGTAATTTTATTCAATTTGAAACAGTGTTGTTTTCACTTAGAGGTAATTTTATTCAATTAGAAACAGGGCTGTTCGTTTGTTTTCGTTTGAATCATCAAAATAAAAGTTCGCTATCGCAGCAACCAATTCAGATTTTATCCAGTTGCAATTCGAAGACCTTTCAAATGTAAGCATTGTATCATATAAGGAAGATCAATTTGTGAGAGGGTTCGTCATGATAATTATCGGATAGATGCTAAGTTTTATAAGGCTAATAATTCCGAACCTAGCAATTTCCTTCATATAATGACTATCTATCTATACATATATAGTTTTAAGATGTAATGAGAAAATACAACTCTTATAAGCAACTTTCGTAAGATGTAACAAGACGAAAATCAAACAATCGATTAGATGAAAAGATATGTGGGTTCTGTATGGCGTTAACTGGATTTCATTTTCGAATTTCGACTTGTTTAGCTCATGTATGCACAAGAAATGCGAGAAACGCTCTTTCAAAATGGTCCAAATGATCATTTTTACATGTACCAAGTTCAACTTGGCGACCCTATTTTTTCACATTAATACATCACAATTGTTTTGCTTTGATTTCAGAGTGCACGTGTTGAAATAATTTCAATTTATTATTTAAAAACTTAATCATTTGTACATGCACATTTATTAATAATGCCTAAATCCAAAAGAGACAAGAAGAGTATAATTCTCCTTCTGCGTCACAAGATTAAGTTCCTAATTTCTGGTTGTCTTTTTCAGTTTCGCTAACAAAAACTGATCGCAAAGGCTTAGCTTGGAAACAGTTAATAATTGAGGATATACGTAAATGTGCCGAAACATACCCTAATATTTTCGTATTTCAAGTGCAAAATATGCGCAATAATTTGTTAAAAGATTTACGGAAAGAGTGGCGGGAGAATTCTCGCTTTATCTTCGGAAAAAATCGAATTATGCAAATTGGTTTGGGCCGTACTAAAGAAGAAGAGTTGCAGACCGACTTGCACAAATTATCAAAAAGACTAACTGGTCAAGTAGGTTTGTTGTTCACGGAAAAATCGAAGCAAGAGGTTTTGGAATGGGCGGAAAATTACTGGGCTCTGGAGTACGCCCGTAGTGGCTTTTTAGCTACGGAGACTGTCGTGTTATCAGGAGGACCTTTAAAAGAATTCTCCCATTCCATAGAGCCGCATTTACGTTCATTGGGTATGCCCACTAAATTACAAAAAGGTGTGATTCACTTGTATAAGGATTATACTGTGTGTGAAGAGGGTAAAGTTTTAAATCCTGAGCAAGCAAGGATTTTGAAATTAATTGATAAACCGATGTCAAAGTTTCGTTTAACAATGAAATGTTCTTGGTCTAAAAACGAAGGGTTTGAGCTGCACAAACCAGACGACCCGCAAAATAACGATAGCGGTAACGGGGAAGAAGCAGAAGATATGGAGCAGGATGATAATGATGAAAGTGATTAGCTAAGTATTAATTAGTTCTATATTTAATAAAAATTTGAAAAAAAAACCTAAGCTGAGGAAACACTGCTACTACCGCCACCGCTGCTGCCACTTTTCTTGGTAGGCTTATAAGCAATAACATAACGCTGCGCTACGGGCAACGGCTCGGCATACCCATTAGTATATGAAGAATCTTCAAATAAAACCTCGTAATCTTCGGTAGCAGACTGAGGTAGTTTATGTATGATTGCTTTGTAAAAACAGGTTGTTTGAGGATACAGAGCCATGACTGTGGAAAGCAAAAAACCAGCAGTATTATAGATAAGTTATCATCCCTGGACAAAAAAATGCCTTTATCTACTTACCTATTGTGTCTTTGGGGAATAAAGCATGACCGTCGGTTTCCGGATTCGCTCTCATCAAAGGCAGCGGAATGACTTTACGTTTGCTTAACACATGTCGATCCTTCTGCTCCTCGTCTATATCGATAACGTCGTATTTGTTTTGCCGTTGTAAAAATTGCACTACTTCAGCTAAAATCCAATTCTCCTCATCCTCTACACCTTTAACCAAGGCTGCGACGTTGTCACCCACTCTAGCTATATAATTACTTTCAGCAGGAATAGCTCCACATAGAGGTGGTACCTTTTCACCCGGCTTGCTGACAAACAAAGGCAACGTCTGTGCCGATATTTGGACCATTTTCATCAGAGCTCCACGTCGTATAGCTTCTTTATTTCCAGCATTGCGGGCCTGTATTCTTCTTTCGTTACGAATATTGCGTATTTCTTGAATTTTTTCCAAAGCATTACGTATTGTAGCTTCCTCTACAACCGCGTCTTGCAAGCAAGATTTATATAAAGACTTCAATTTGCTTGGCGGTAAATTCGATTGTTGGGCTCTTGTTAAACTGTTTATGTTGCCCTCTGAACGACGTCGTTCTTCATCAATTTGATGTATCAGACGTTGCACATCTTTGAGGCGATCCTTTTGAAAGAAGAAGTTTTTATATTTCTAAAAAATGCAACCGAGCTATGTTACGTTTTCAATTGGCTCGTTTATTAATGATGATCAGTGATTATAATGTACAGAAATCTCGATCTACATAGAAATCTAAATTAGCATAATCCCATTCTACATTTTTCCAAAATTCCAATTGCCCGCAATAAAAAAAAATTATCCATATTTACAAATAAACGGACTGATATGAGTTTCGTGGCTTTATGCTTCCTTAAAGTATTACCTGTATTTGTTGGGCAGCGTTTTCGGCTGTAAGAGGCATGGATCCGTATGTTTTTGTTTAAACAATCTCAAAAAAGGCTTTTAAACTGCTCGATGCATATGTTTCCTTCTGTTTTAATTTAAATAATTTTATTAAATTGTTTAAAAAAATTTTTTATTTGACCCAGGCTAAAAAGCAATTTATTTGCTTGTTCTATTTATTTGAAAAGCTCTATACAGACTTGTCTGACTTTGACAGTTTTATGGAGCTGACACAATGAAGCGTTATTCCTATTTTCGGGATGCGACTTCTGCTTTGTCGATTTTTTAAGAAACTAAAAAATCGTATCGTTTTATATAATATAATAAAAATAAAACAAAAAGAAGAAAAGGTACAAGAATGACGATCGTTTCTTTTAAATTTTGAAGTTATTTGTCTAATTTATGTTTGTCCTATACTAATTTATACTTTTTTGTATCATTATTTGTTTATGTTTACACACAACAATATGGTAGCGCAGCTGCCCATTGTACTTACCACTTGAAGTTTTGAACCCGTAAACTAAAATAACGCTTTATTATCCCAGCTCATAAAGGAAATAACCACGCAGATTGGCAACTTTTTTACTACATTAAACAAACCTGGCATCACCCTATTGTCATGCCGTCGATTAGCAATTGTTTTTCACAACATTTATTTCCGTCTTTTCATCTTTGATCTTCATTACGTGCAGACATGGCGTAAGTGTGAAAACCATATACAAAATTATATTCGAAATCAATTAAATAAAACCAAATACTTGCTTTTAGTTACTAATGGAATTGACTGGAAGACAAGAAACTATATGTATTTTGTAATTGTAGCAATCAAAAAAACCAGCTTTTCAGAATATCAATATTCATTAAAGTTTGGAAACGATTGCAATATTGAAAAATGAAAATTTATTTTAAGTGCTATTACGATAAATGAAAGTAATTAGTTATAATAGTTTTTATACATTACTTATTAAAATTCACCTCATATTTTTATAAAAAAAACGAAGAATTAATTCTTTCCATTTTTTTCATTTACAGTTCTAAAGTTTCACGTGATACCTTGTATGAGAGTGTCAACGCTATTTTGGGGTTTTCGCAAACGAAAAAGCGTCATTTTCTGGAAACAGTGGAATTGCAAATTGGTTTAAAGAACTACGATCCTCAAAAGGACAAACGTTTCTCCGGAACTGTCAAGTATGTTAAATGCAACCTGTACAAATGATGGTTTGGTTTGCAAATCAAATTTGAACTTGCCCGAGTGATCATTTGTTACAGGAAGTCGGGTGTTTTTCATTTCTAACAAATCACTCGGCGGACCTGCACTCAGGGTCTTAAAAGCCAAATGAGTAGGCTCTCTTTTAGAGGTGCTTTACGAGAAAGCACTCTGAAGTGTAGCCGACCAAATCTGGCCAATTTGCATTTTTTTTTTTTTTTTATTAAGGAAAAAAGAATCTAAAGGAGAATGATTAGCTACGATTTAACATCTTCGTAATGAGGTGTGGTGTAAGTTTACAAAGAAAAATGTATATTTTGGAAATGCAATAAAAGTGATGATTAAATTTGCATGTATTACCTGAAAACCATTAGAGCCTTTTGGTTTTTATGTGGCAAAAATCAACTGAAATTTATATTTAACTAACAAAGATTTCCATTCTTGTGAAAGAGTCTAACGAAACATTTCTTCAATTTTACAGATTGAAGCACATACCCAGGCCCAAAATGAAGGTTTGCATTCTTGGTGATCAGCAGCATTGCGATGAAGCCGCGGCTAATAACATTGAATGCATGGATGCCGAAGCTTTGAAAAAACTAAATAAGAATAAAAAGTTGGTCAAGAAATTGGCAAAATCATATGACGCTTTCTTGGCTTCAGAGTCGCTGATTAAGCAGATCCCTAGGCTTCTAGGTCCTGGTTTAAATAAAGCTGGTAAATTTCCTGGTTTACTTTCTCACCAGGAATCTATGACTTCCAAAATTGAAGAAGTTAAGTCGACAATCAAATTCCAAATGAAGAAAGTTTTATGCTTATCTGTAGCTGTCGGTCATGTGGATATGAAACCTGATGAGTTGGTTCAGAATATTCATTTGTCTATTAACTTTTTGGTGTCGCTTCTGAAAAAGAATTGGCAGAATGTGCGCTCTTTGCATATCAAAACAACAATGGGTCCGCCTCAGCGTCTCTACTAAATTTTTAAGTTGTAAATGGAAAATAAAGTTACATTGTGCGTAAATTGTTCTGTTTGAAGCCTAACATACCTGTTTTGATCAGAAAATTTTTGAAGGAATGTATTGAATTTACAGATTGGGAGTGCTTCTATACTCATTTTACTCGCATATACCGCGTAGCGTTGAAAAATTTAACACAAAGTTGCTTGAATTATTAGACAATATGTCGTTTATGATAATAGGGCAGTTTTATAAGTTCGAATTGCAAGTCCACAATTTAAAGTAAAGTTACAGTTACAAACGACTGATGAATCAGGCTAATTTTTGAACTTTATCTATGGCAATCAAAAAACATGTAGATGGTGGAGTTTGACAACGTGTTTTAATAAGCACATAGCCGTGAGATTTTCTCCTATAAGTTTCATTATTTTCAACTTGTTCAGCTGTTTCTGGCTGCGAAAATGAGTGGTGACTTATAGGGGCGTGCTTTTGAAATGGAAAATTGAAATTGCCTGCATATTAGCAAGCTGCTTCAGTTAATTTTGCTATCAACAAGAAAAATATCGCGAAGGTTTTCATTCATTTTCACGCTGACTTAACTTTTAACGTAGGTGACAATGTAAAAAATTAAATATTGCTTTCCAAACACCAGCTAATTAACCCAGACCTATTTATTTATATTTTCCGAGTCTCCAATGACAAAAATCGGGAATATTTTTTTCCGAAAGAATAACATTTTCCCAAAAATATACATCTATCGATTATTATTCAAGTCTCTTGGCATCCCTGGCAAATGAAATCTACGATTTAAACGCCGCGCGTACGATACTTCGTCTTCTCTTATTTAGCAAATTAACAACAGAAAATGCGCTGGGATGTGTAAAAAAGGCATAAAGTGCATACGATACTTATTGCGAAGTTGTTGATTTTCGTAAAACGGCATCAGCTGATTTGTCTTTTTTTATTTACTAAGGCATTCAATCTTAAATGGATAACAAAATAAAAATGTAAATATATTTTATACACGTCGGTAATAAATAAACATTTTTTAATTGTTTTGTGTAATAGTCTAGTGGTTGGCGACGTTTGCGGCCGTTTTAAACAACTATTTCAACGTCTGGAAAGTATCAACAAGAAATCTGGTCCTTTCGAGATTCTTTTATGTGTGGGTAATTTCTTCAGCGATAGCGACAAGCAAAATGAAGAATTAATTGCTTATAAGAACGCTTGTAAGACTAGTAAGTGTGTCGAAGGATTATACCTACAAATTTGAAAATAAAAGTTTGTGTATAGTTTCTGTGCCTACGTACATATTGGGCCCTACGTCCGAGGTTTTAAATAAGAATTACCAAGTTAACGAGTGTGGAGAAATTTGCACTAATTTAACATATTTGGGTAAACGGGGACTATACAGTTTGAGTTCAGGAGTTAAAATCGCATACGTCAGCGGCACAGAAAAACCTTCAGAAGACCAGCTTAGCGAGGCAGAGTATTATTTCACAAAAGACGATGTAATAGCAGTGCGCAATTTATGTTTCGTTAATAAATCATCATCCAGTGATTATAGAGGTATAGATATACTTTTAACGTCTCAAAGTCCTTATGGTTTAGATGAACAAGAGGTAAAAATTCCGCTTGATGTTATATTATGAGAAAATAATTGTAATTTTTTTCATAAAGGATTTAAACTCCTCTAAATTAGTGTCATTCTTATGCAAAGAAATTAAGCCCAGATATCACTTTCATGGACTCAGCAAGAAATACAAAGAACCGGCTCCTTTTAGGTGACTGTAAAAGATGATAAATTTATTTAGTAAAACTTTAAAATTATCGTCGCAGATTACCTGCTGATCAAACCACTCAATTAGAACTTTGCACGCGTGTTATTTCATTGGCAGCGGTTGGAAATGAAAACAAAGAAAAATATATTTACGCTTTAAGTTTAACGCCAGTTCACAGAATACGGGTCTTGGACTTAATACAAAAAACTACGAATGAATTGAAATGTCCATTTGCAGATATAGACTATAAAGATGTTAACATTACGAAAGATGAGAAGGTAAATACAATTGCGCATTTTTTTAATAATTTAATAATTTATTCCTTTGTAGTCGGACAAACAACAATATTTTTTGATATGGAAGCAAGCAATAACCAGGGAAATCACAGAAAGTTGGGCAAATATCCTTCCAAGAAGCCTCGAATTATGAAAGTGGATCAAGGTTAATGATAAAGTTTAGTTAAGACAAGTGAAAACATTACGACTCAGACGACGTCGACAATTACACAGCCTACACCACATCGTCTGTTCCAATTATTCATCCGTTTTTATGACGATGTCAAAAATTGCATATTCTTTCCATGTAAACCATTTCCAGTGAAGACCCTATGCAAGATGGGGTCCACTAATGCGGTCCACGTAATTTCGCTCCAGTTAATTATACCCTACGCGATCGAGTCAAAATCGTTTTCTGAATCGATTTAAGCATGTCAAGTCCCTGTCTTCCTCTGAGATCCGTTGATGTACGTTTGTGTTGAACTTAAAATTCGTAATTTAAATTTGGTTCAGTGACGTGTTTTGACCCAAGTGCATTCCGCATTGTAAATGGATTGGATTGGACAATTTTTACGATCAATTTCCATATAACGATACATTTTCAAACAATTGTCAAATTTTTGAAAAAAATGGAAGAAGGAGAACTACTTTTTCATACTCTGTAATATTGAGAGAATTACAGCATCGCCAATAGAATATACGTTACAATTTTTGTAGATTTACCTCTAAAGTTTATTAGTAATGAGGAAAAAACCAAGATTTTAGACCTTTTGAAAAACAGAAGTTGTCCCACTTTGCCGAGACCGAAGTGCCAGAATTTCAAATGGTTCTGCCAGATTTAAAATCGGTAGCTTCATTTTTGCGGCCAAGAGAATGTTTATAACAGACATTGCACAGGCGGATGGAAAGACAGGTGGCTTGCGGACACGCTCCAATCGATTCAGAATTTTGTACTCATCGGGAATATGTATAGTTTGTAGGGTTTCTGAAGTTTAATACCCTCATCCTTCGGTGGTGGGTGTAAAAGTGGGTGGTGGGTGATATACCAATATTACTCCTATTACATCAATCATTTTCAAAAAAATCCATTTTCTTGTTGACTTGCCTTTTTAACTTTTAGAACACTTTGATTTTCACAGAACTCTGTTGGTTTTGCTTGTCTTGTCCGGACGTCGAAAAGCATTTAATTATTACCATTGGCGAGCATTTCTACTTAGCTTTAGCTAAAGGACCTGTTAACGATTATCACATTCTCATTTTGTCCATTACACATATACCGGCTGCCTCACAGATTACAAAACACGAGGAATGGGAGGAATTATTAAAATTTAAAGATGTTTTAAGGCAATTCTTCAAAGACCAACAGCAAGTCGTTTGCTTTACAGAACGTAATTATAAATCACCTCACTTACAAATCAATTGTTTCGGCATTGATGCCGGGTACAGCTGGAAGATATCTCATGCCTTCGAGGATAAAGCTGAAGAGTTTCAACTGAAATTCGAAAATCTAAAAGATTTAAATTCTCCACAAATGTTACCTAATCAAGGGCCATATTTTGTGGCTGAATTATCTGATGATACCATATTGATAACGAGGCAAATGAAACACTTTCCCTTACATTTCGCCAGGTAATTTAAGAAATGCCTTTAAAATTTCCGAATTGCAATAATTTTTTTACACACATTTTAGAGACGTGTTCTGTTCGCCAAATTTATTAAATTGTGAAGAAAAAACGGATTGGCGTGATTGTAAGTTGGAAAAAGCTCAAGAAGTTGAACTCGTAAAAAATTTCCGGGAAAAATTTTCTAAATACGATTTTACTAATTAAGTGTCAATGAATTTTTAATAAATATAAATTTTTGATGCAACGACTTTTAAGAGAATGCCCATAAATTCTAGGTAAGAGTGGAATCGTCTTTAGCATGCTCGCGAATTGCTTTGACTCTACCTTATACTTTTTATTGCAACTTAGCGATCTTAATTTATAATTCCTTTTTTATCTTCAAACGTGGAAGTTGCTTACTTCCACGCTCAGCTGGAATCCAGATGGTCTTCAAACAAATTTTCAAGAAATTTTAAATCATGCTTTAGTACCTTTGGCATCTTCTTTAAGCATCTTCTTATTCTTTCATATAAGAAAATTTTCTGATTCTAAAACCTTTTTTTCACTCAGATACCAAAATTTCATCCCAAACATGGATATTTATTTGATCACTATGAAAATTGCGGACGCCATGATTTAACATCCATTAGGTACAATCAAACTTCGAATTTCGTACTCCGAAGACGAGGACCGTCTGCTGTTCATTGCTCTTTGTAGCCCTGCTCTTGCTGTACCCGCATCAGGTAGTCCTCCAGAGGGCTGTAATCCGCCAATTTATTTGTGAAAATTTTGTCGAAGTGGATTTGGCGAAGTTTATCTTCGTCGCCCAGTTTTGCTACTGCTTTCTCCAATCAGCTTTTGTCACTATGATCCACTATAATCTTTATAGGATGCCACGACTTCAGGGTTGATAGTGCTGGCACATCCAATTACAGACAGGTTCTCACAAAGTAGTAACATTCCATTGGAAATCTATATATTTGTGCAGAAATGGCTTCCTATCTTTGCGTAAAATTTCCGCCATTCCTTCAAATTATCTCTGTAAACACTTATGCTTTATCTTTTTGCGGCTGACTTGCTTCGACATTGTTTTCACGCTTAAGGTCCTCGCATTTCTTTTTTAGATGGTCAATATTTGGCGACACCTTGCTTTTTTGCGGTATTTAACTTTCTCACATTTCTTTTTCAAGCGGATGAATTCTTCCTTCCACGTAGCTACGTGTTGACCTGTGGGATTCTCTATCTCTAGGTTATTATTTAGGTTAACTATCTCTAGGAGGCTATTCATTTGTAGGGATTATCCCCTAGTTCTGCCTCCAATCATGAAAAAATCCGATTCTGCATCCTTCGTATCTTCACCCGATATTACTTCGTCCTTTAGTACTTCCCGTTAATCTTGTTTTCGTTTTTCTTGCGTCTTGAATTTCCCGTATATCCACTAGGCCCACCTTCTTGACCGAAATTGTATACACCCATAGGGAAGTTTGTTTGGTTGTCATGTTTTCTACTGGCTTCTTCAAATACTTTTTAATCTGGCGTAGTTGCTCATTGGCTATCTTCATTGGCACTTCCTCATCGATGTTTTGGCGCAACTCGTCTACGAGCTGCCGCCAAGCTGCCCTTTTCTCTCCTTGTGCTGCCGACGCGTTTCCCCAGACGACGTAGTGTCTTTTGAGGCTTGCCGTATGTGTGGGACCTTCAGTACAGTAATAAGATAACCTAATAAGATAATAATAAGATAATCTTAATAATAATAAAAAATAAATAAGCTAATAAATGAGGTGATAAATGATGAACCTGGAAAGAAACATGAAAAGAAAAAAGTTTAATTATATTTTTATATTTAAATGTGGAGGTGAATGTCTAACGAAATGCAGTATTAAACCAACAATTTCTACTTTAGAAAAGTTATAAAATTCGATATACCGTCGCAGGCATTGGTTAAAACAAAGTCGTGACCGAAGCTGATGCTATAGGTAAGTTCCTCCTCTGTGTTATAACAATCAATATTAAAAGAATCAAAAAAAATTCGTTTGATTAATTATCCTAAAATTGTATTCCTTTTTGCTCTATGCAGGATGTTCTTAAGAAATTAGATTAATTAGTTGTAGATTTATTAAAGCACACAGACCGCCATGTAAGTAAAACTTATACATAGAAATACTTTTGCAATGCTCTTATTTTAAATGTCATCGTCTTTGGGCTAAAGTTAGGCAATAATATAGTAGAACGCTTTAAGGTTGGGGTTGTTTTAGTCATAAAATTACAAAAACAATATTAACTTTTAATTTCATTTCATTTAATTAAATTATCAAGATTTCAGATTACCATAACTTAAGGAGTTAGATCATTTGTACATTTTTCAAGAAATCAAGACAATTAACTTTTACATGTAAGAACATAATAAACTCTCGTAAACGTAGTGAAAGGTATTTAATGTTTCGGTTAACTTAAACACGTTCTCGCTTTTTTAACAATGCATTGTTAATTAATCATTAGTTCATCTTTAGCGCGTTTTTGCAATTAATGTTTTACAAATACAACGGGAGGCCTTTAATATTGTCAATAGCGAAACAACGAACCCGCAACGCAGAAATTAAAAGACTTTACTCTTAATAGAGGTTTACTGCACTTTAGCTTGTTTTATATCTAACACCGCGGGGAATATACATTTTGGCATAACATTTTTTAAACAATATTTTATAAAAACAAATTATAATTTTATACGCAATTAATAAGCAAAGGTTTCAAATTTACACGCTTTCAAAAATAGGCATGACTTTTAGTAATGTTTAACCGATATGCCCCATTTCAGCAAAAACTCTGAGCGTCAACTTCCGTGAAAGTACTTCTAATGTTTTTGTCAATTTGCAGCCAACACCTTATTTTTGGCGACCGAAGAAATGTTTAGCACGCAGCGCGCAATCGGTTCCAAATTTGATAGCTATCAAGAACTTTCTAAAAGCGTCCTTCTCGACGTTATAAACAGTTTGACAACATGAATATCGGGGGCGTGTATGAAAATTTGCCATAAAGACGGCAGAGTCAATAGTCGAAATTTTTGTGGACTTTTCACTTGTTTCAACACTAAACTAGATTCTTTGGTCCTTGACAAAATACTGTTCTCCGCTATTTTTGCGTCAGTTTAATTAAAGCTTTGCGACGTAATAACAGAGATGTTTTCAAAAATACCGTTCAGTTTCCGTCAGGCAAGTAAAAGAAGTAAAGAAGAAGAATAAAAATATTCTTTCAAATCATATCTTGATGCTGATATCTCTACAACCTACGTTTTATTAATTAATTATTATTTATTATATACATAAAACTGTGAAATGGAAAAATGTAAAGATAAATTTAATAAATAAATAATTAATTAATAAATAAATTTAATTCCAGTAAGGAAATTTTAATCATTCTATGTGTAAGTTTAAGAAGATTTCAGATGCTTTTGTATTTGTATAAAAGTAGAAATTTAACACTACAAAAAGGTTAAAAGCACTTTTTAACAATATGGTTTAGATATATCTTAACGAAATAAAAAAACAACTATTCAGTGGCATTACATTTTTTTTGCAATATCCGAAAAATTTTAGACAAACCAATTTCTTTGTTATAAAATTTAGGAACACGAAATTAATTTACGTTAGTGCTGGAATTATTTTTTACCCCCGTTCCAGTTATTATTTCGATATGCGTTGTTAGTCGCTCAACTTCCAAATCACCTTAAAATAGAGTCTTAATTAATCGTTGCGGAAAACTTTGAAAATTTTAAAGGACATTTGTTTCAAAAACTATTTTAGATCGCCATTTAACTTTTCTGATTGCTTTGATTTTTTAAATAACTGGATGAAATTTTTGTTTTTTATTACATCAAAAAAAAAAACAGGTTTACACAATGAAATGCTGGAGACGTAAGTCATAAAACTACTAAATTTTGTAAAACATTATGGTTTAAAAAATATTTGCTATTTGAGATAATTTTATGCTGATCTTTGGTAAATCTTATTTAATACTTCTAAAAAGATGTCTTGCGGTACACCACGCGAAGTTTGCTGAATATGAGTTTTAATCATATTATAGGATTCTTGTTCGTAGTTGGCATAAGTATTGGGCAAACCCAATGTTTTATACAGTTCCTTCACACGGGCTACCTTGTCTGGTTCTAATATTTGGCGTACGGTTATGAAAACATTTAAATGCATTAAATAAAAACTTACCAGTTTTCCCATAACATTCTAGCATAACGGCTTTTTGTTCATCGTTAGCTCTTTGCATACACACTACAGCTAACCAGGAACATTTATTATCTTGTATGTCAGTGCCCAATTTACCGGTGACTTCTGGTTTACCGAAACAATCCAAGAAATCGTCTTGCACTTGATAAAAATGACCAATTTCCATAGCAATCATTTTGGTTTGACGCAAAGCTTCAGCATCTTTCAGTCTATCATTTAATACATTCAATAACCCATCATCAAATTCTAACGTGCACTTACCCAGCTAAATGCATTGCAGCAGCTATAGGGAAGTAAAAAGTATAATGCGATGTTTTATTAGCTGCTATTGCCTTGTGTGTGTTCATCGTAAATGTAGAGACGCTTTTATTACTATTTAGCATATCCAAGGATTGTCCACACGTCGTTATGAACGTCATTTCATGGAACATATGCATTAAATCCACATAACAATCTAAATGGGAAAAATATTTTTTTAATAGTACATAAATACCACTCTCCACCATTATGCTATCATTAAAAGCAATTAAGCCAACGTTATCAAGTCTATGCCAGCACGTTTGACCACGTCTTGTAGTACTATTATCCATTATATCATCATTTAAAACCAAAAAACATTGCAGCTATATAATAATAATATTAAAAAAAATATAAATCAAATAGATTTCGGTATAAATGTTTGAATTAAACATCCTACCAATTCTAGACACCAGCCCAAAATTTGAGCTAATTTCAAATTTTCTGCCGTCACATCTTTGACTAGATTTTTATACGTTAGTATAGTTAAAAGTGCTCGGAATTTTTTGCCATGCAGTATATTGTATTCTAAAACCTTAAAAGAAACCCAAGAGGAAAATAAGAACCGAGTGACTTAATGAGAGCACAAGAAAGCTACAAACTTTTTTTAGCCATGTAGAAGCGTCTTTTGAATTATATTTATCGGCATGTTCAGTTAAGTCACGAATGATATCTGAAAAATATAAATTATATATATAGAAATAATTAATACTTTTCCTATAATTAAGAGAAACATTTTTCTTAAATTTCTACAAAGAAGAAAAAGTGAAAGTATTATTAACAAAAAAAATTTATTTCCTAAAAATTTTGCTTATGTAAAATATTTAGCAATCAGTCTAACACAAAGATGGAACGAAAGATAATCGAAAAATATTTATGTATATTGTAAACTATTAGGAGAGAATTCAAAGCCTTAGAATACATTTTCAACATTTGCCCGTTAGCGATAAAGAAGTGGATCGCAGTGAAAAGTGGATCTCAGCAGTAATGAAATAAAAAGTTCGAAAGTACGAAAATGAATCGGTGGTTGGATCGCTGACGAACCAATATAAGTTAGTTCGACATGAGAAAGAAAGAGAAATAATGAAAAAAAATAGATTACCTGAAAAAAAATTTTTTTCTTGAAATCTTCGGCTCTTCTCCCTGGACATGAAAAATGTTATAAAAAGTAGTTGGAGGAGAGCTTACAATTAAATGTCCCACACCATTGCGCAGTTATTCATATTATGATTTCTCAAAATGAAGCGTTATATGGGAAGTTGCAGAAAATGTATTCCGATCCGAAACTTTTTCAGCAGTGTTCGTTCTTGAGCCAAAACACATCAATGTAAGACCTT
Organism: Glossina morsitans morsitans; assembly: GCA_001077435.1. Lineage (NCBI taxonomy): Eukaryota > Metazoa > Arthropoda > Insecta > Diptera > Glossinidae > Glossina > Glossina morsitans. The sequence continues at coordinate 110,834 of CCAG010009452.1, forward strand.
TCATCAAAATGCCCCAAAAATTATGACCTGGTGACGGATTAACACAAGAAAGACAGATGGATAGGCGAACAGGCCGATTCAAAAAATGATTCTGGTATAATAAAAGGTGACACAATCTCATGTACTTCTGGGTAATGCCTAGGTGCGCAAATCCGCAGGCTTAAATATACCCTTGTACCACAAGACTATACGAATACAGGAAAAGCGCAATTTAATCTTATTACTCATTAATTGCACAGCAATAACAAAATCGAAACAGGGATAGAGAAAAATTAGAACCAGTTTCTTCCAAAAAGAAGTTCAATGTTCAGAAGTTCAATCCTTAATCATACCTCATATATCTATGTTATAAAACAATGCAATTACCCTTTTATGGAGAACGGTTGCGAACCGCAAATATTTTAGAAGGAAATTTTCATTTAAAACGCAATTTGGAATGTGCCGTAAAGATCGCTTTGACAACAGAGTCATATTTGAGCGTAGAGTGCTTACTAAATAGTGCGTCTTATTTCAAATGTTTTCGAAGACTTTGCTGCACAGATTCCTATCCAATAGGGGGTATTCATTATTCATTTCCTATAATTCATTCTCAAAGTTGCAAGAAATTGGCCTACGAACTTTAAGGACGGTGTATGTAATCCTTCAAGATGGACAAGCGCAATACATAAAAAGAAAATCTCCTTAACATCTTACGATTTATAGTAAATTTGAATGAGAGTCTATGTGCAAGTATTCAAAAGTTTAATATAAAAAAAGGCAAAAAGAAATACGATTAGTGAATGATAAGCATACCTCCCGAGAATTTTTTCATTAAATGATAGTTGAATACTTTACTCTCTTTTATATTCTCAGTCTTCTTAATTCTTAACGTACGTGCATATAAAATATGGAAATAAGTTCTATGATATAAATAAGCTGTTAAAAAAATTAAGAGTAATTTAAAATATCGCTATATATATACATACATACCAGTAGATAATGTCATAAAATCACGACTTTCATTTGGTGAAACTACAATGCGAGTCGCTATAGGCAACAAGTCATTTTGCAATATTGATAACGTTCTGGAAAAACAAATCAAAAACAGCTTTCAATACGTTACAGGCTTCAATCACTTGAAAAATTTTTTTGTTCTTATAAATATTTTTCAGAACTGGTAAGTACATTATTTAAAATTAGTTATTTACATATGTTTTCTTAACATCTGAATGTCTGATAATTACGGCAAATATTTCTCAGATAATGAACAAATAAAAGAATAATATTTAAAATATTAAGTTATAACTAAGTGACGATGCATCGACTGTAACCAATTTATTTATGTATTTGCCTCATAGCTTATCATACGTATGCGTACACACATGTATGTTTATATGGAAAGATGCATAAATAAATAAACAAATATTTTGCCCCTACAGTTCAAGTGTATGTAGCGTGCTATTGCCTATTTATGCATGTGAATCTATTTTTAAGTAACAAATAATCCGCCTTAAGAAATGAGAACTAGTTTGAATATATATATGAAGCGAAAACAATAGTGCCGGATAGCAGACTAACAAACAATTAAACCTAGATCTTAGATCTTCGAGAAAGCATAACATTTTTCTAAGAAAAGTATAAAATCACAAAGCAAAGTTAACAACGAACACAACAAAACAACACTTTGAAAGCATAAAGTACAAAAGTTGTGATTTCTATTACACTCTATTGCAGAAAAGATTTCGCACGTCTGATAGTTTTTTTTTTTGGGTTTGTTGTAGAATTTTGGAAAAGAAACTTGTAATCTTCAGTAGCATAATCTGGTATTGTTAACAGAATACTTAAGCTAATTATTGTACAAGAATATTGTGTGCAGTTTTATCCCTACAAAAGCCGGCCGGCCATCCTCCGGCATTAATATTAATATACAGATAGATATTGTTAATATAAATTAAATCTTACCGCGATGTTTTCTTCAACTTTTGTTGATTAACAAGATCACTTGGTAAACCGCCAATTCTTTTTTTTGTTTTATTATTGCCCTGTTCTGAATTTTGTAAAATTTCACTACTTGAAATATAACGGCCGGATAGAATACTAAAAAGGTTATTAGCACTCGGCGAAGCGGTAAGCAGTGAACGCGGCAGTCTATGTATTAAAAAAAACATACTTGCAATCCGCGAAACAAACGCGTCTGTTCTAAGCACAAGAATCTTCTTTTCAGCAAAAAAAAACACTGCAAGCAATTCGTTTAAAAATCAGCAAGAAACAACAATAAGAATTCTACAAAGAAAACTCTTAACAACTGAGTTCGCATTTAATGGACAATGTAGCCAGACTTGAATTTTTTATAATACCTAAATCGTAAATTCTTCTGTCTTTTGCAACAGATTCTTTTGTCTGTTACAAAATACAGTTGTCCGCTATGTTTAAATAAAGCGTTCCCGTATCTTACAACTTTCCGGCGCAGTAACAGTGATGCCTTCAAAAATACCATTCAATTTCCGCCAAGCAAGTAAAAGAAGTAAAGAAGAAGAAGAATAAAAATATTCTTTCAAATCATATGTTGAATGAACAAACCGTGGGAGTTGCGTCGAACTGAAGTAGAAATGAGAAGTGAGAAAGACCACCTATGGAATACATAGGAAAAAAACCGCGGCAGTTGCACGGAACAAAATTTGCAAGGTAAACACAAGAAATTAAGACGGACAGACAAGCCTGCATCACAAAGTGACGCTGAATTGATCGATATAATAAAAGATGGGCCAGTCACAAATCCCACTGGGTGCAATATACCCTTGTTTTATAAGTGGTATATAGTGTAAAGCATAAAGAGATTAGAACCATGTTTGTTTACCACGAAATGTTTGTAAGTTTGTTTTTCTAATCAATCACACCTACATGTTTGAGAAACATATGGGTTTCAATAAAACCTACGATTTCGGTAGGTTATAATAAGTTACGGAAAAAAAATTTTAATCACGTTTTGCTTGGTTGGACCTATTTTATACCCATCACATGCGAGGGATTATTTCCTTCCTAGTCTCCTCTTATATTTCACTTTATTAGAAAGAGAGAACCCAGATTTGTTTTGTTTTTTGTTTCATTAGGTGTTTTCGTGTAATTTCTGTTACATAAACATGTTTGCAAAGCTTAACACGTTCGCGGACGCGAATGCTATAGCATTCATTTTCATAGTGATGCAAAAGTTTGGTTTTTTTCTTTACAAGGTTTATGAAAAAAATATCATATGTAGAGAATGCAGAAAGAAAATGGTCATTAAAAATTATTTATCATCTGGTAAATAGGAAAAGTTCACCAATTATCCAATTTCCAATTATCAGTCTTTATTTTACAAGATTCATTAGGAGAAAAAATATCTATGTTCAATATAATGGAGTTATCAACTACTTCTTTTTACAGCGCTGTAAACAAGCGCTAAAATCTCTCGAAATTTCAGTAAATTCTTCATGTATATATTATTATTATTATTTTTTTTAATTATTAATTTATCTTGTTTTTCTCAGTGAAAAGAGGTTGGAGAAGAGAAAAAGACTCCAACGCCGATCGACGTCAAAGTTCACAGAAGACAAAAATAAATGAGAAGAAAATAAGAACGATAAGAACATAGGAAAATAAAAAAATTATATCTTGTTAATATTAGCATTGAAGCAAGAAATGCAAAACTCCAACATATCGAAATGAACATGAAGAAGATGGAAGGTAGCAAATTCCTGCCTTCAATGTCGACCAAGTTTCAAATAGACTATATACGTTTTGAAATTTTTTCGGTTGCCAGACAAGTTACCGATGTAAAGTAAATTTCTAGTGTGAACACATTATGAAAGCCCTAATTAGAGAAACTGAAAATAACTGAAGATAACTGACTTATTTATATATATGAATTATGTAATATTATTCACGGTCAATTCAATTTTCTAAAATCAAGATCTCTCCGCGATGATTATTTGCACTGAATTCAGTTATATTAAGTTTCTATAATTAATGGTTAAAAATTTCCTTCGGTGGTGTACCTTTTTTGTGATCAGTGAAAGAAGTTCATTATTTAGGAGAGTTTTTACAATTGATGCTGATATCGCCACAACCTATATTTTGTTAACTAATTATTATTTATTATATACATAAAACTGTGAAATGTAAAAATAAATTTAATAAATAACTAATTAATAAATAAATTTAATCCCAGTAAGGAAATTTTAATCATTCTCGGATGCTTTTGTATTTGTATAAAAATAGAAATTTAACACTACAAAAAGGTTAAAACCACTTTTTAACAAAATGGTTTAGATATATCTTAACGAAATAAAAAACAACTATTCAGTGGCGTTACGTTTTCCTTGCAATTCCCGAAAAATTTTAGCAAAACCAATTGCTTTGTTATAAAATTTAGGAACGCGAAATTAATCTACGTTAGTTTTGAGATCATTTTTTACCCCCGTTCCAGTTATTGTTTCGATATGCGTTGTTAGTCGCTCAACTTCCAAATCACCTTAAAACCTAGCCTTAATTAATCGTTGCGGAAAACTTTAAAAATTTTAAAGGACATTTGTTTCAAAAATTATTTTAGATCGCCATTTAACTTTTATGATTTCATTGATTTCTTAAATGACCCATCAAGTCATTCATGGCCAACTATTTTCAGTCAAATATTAAAATTGGTTTGAATTTTTTGTTTTTTATTATAGGAAAAAAAAAAAAAAAATAGTTCTACACAATGAAATGCTGGACACGTAAATCATAAAACTACTAAATTTTGTAAAACATTTCCCCACCGAAGTACGTTTACAATGGTTTAAAAAACATTTGCGATTTGAGATAATTTTATGCTGATCTTTGGTAAATCTTATTTAATACTTCTAAAAAGGTGTCTTGCGGTACACCACGCGAAGTTTGCTGAATATGAGTTTTAATCATATTATAGGATTCTTGTTCATAGTCAGCATAAGTATTGGGCAAACCCAATGTTTTATACAGTTCCTTCACACGGGCTGCCTTGCCTGGTTCTAAAATTTGGTATATGGTTATGAAAACATTTAAATGCATTAAATAAAAACTTACCGGTTTTTCCATAACATTCTAGCATAACGGCTTTTTGTTCATCGTTAGCTCTTTGCATACACACCACAGCTAACCAGGAACATTTATTATCTTGTATGTCAGTGCCCAATTTACCGGTGAGTTCTGGTTTACCGAAACAATCCAAGAAATCGTCTTGCACTTGAAAGAAATGACCAATTTCCATAGCAATCATTTTGGTTTGACGCAAAGCTTCAGCATCTTTCAGTCTATTATTTAAAGTATTCAATAACCCATCATCAAACTTTAACGTGCACCTACCCAGCTAAATGCATTGCCGCAGCTATAGGCAAATAAAATGTATAATGCGATGTTTTATTAGCTGCTATTGTCTTGTACGTGTCCATCGTAAATGTAGAGACACTTTTATTACTATTCAGCATATCCAAGGATTGTCCACACGTCGTTATGAATGTGATTTCATGGAAAAGATGCATTAAATCCACATAGCAATCTAAATGGGAAAAATATTTTTTTAATAGTACATAAATGCCACTCTCCACCATTATGCTATCATTAAAAGCAATTAAGCCAACGTTATCAAGTCTATGCCAGCACGTTTGACCACGTCTTGTAGTACTATTATCCATTATATCATCGCTTAAAAGGAAGAAACATTGCAGCTATATAATAATAATATTAAAAAAAATATGAATCAAATAGATTTCGGTATAAATGTTTGAATTAAACATCCTACCAATTCTAGACACCAGCCCAAAATTTGAGCTAATTTCAAGTTTTCTGCCGTTACATCTTTGACTATATTTTTATATGTAAATACGGTTAAAAGTCCTCGGAATTTTTTACCATGCAGTATATTGTATTCTAAAACCTTAAAAGAAATTCAAAAGGCAAATAAGAACCGACTGACTTAATGAGAGCAGAAGAAAGCTACAAACTTTTTTTAGCCAGGTAGAAGCGTCTTTTGAATTATATTTATTAGCGTGTTCAGTTAAGTCGCGAATGATATCTGAAAAATATAAATTATATATA
>CCAG010009453.1:0-48135 GCA_001077435.1 Glossina morsitans morsitans
GCAAATAAAATGTATAATGCGATGTTTTATTAGCTGCTATTGTCTTGTACGTGTCCATCGTAAATGTAGAGACACTTTTATTACTATTCAGCATATCCAAGGATTGTCCACACGTCGTTATGAATGTGATTTCATGGAAAAGATGCATTAAATCCACATAGCAATCTAAATGGGAAAAATATTTTTTTAATAGTACATAAATGCCACTCTCCACCATTATGCTATCATTAAAAGCAATTAAGCCAACGTTATCAAGTCTATGCCAGCACGTTTGACCACGTCTTGTAGTACTATTATCCATTATATCATCGCTTAAAAGGAAGAAACATTGCAGCTATATAATAATAATATTAAAAAAAATATGAATCAAATAGATTTCGGTATAAATGTTTGAATTAAACATCCTACCAATTCTAGACACCAGCCCAAAATTTGAGCTAATTTCAAGTTTTCTGCCGTTACATCTTTGACTATATTTTTATATGTAAATACGGTTAAAAGTCCTCGGAATTTTTTACCATGCAGTATATTGTATTCTAAAACCTTAAAAGAAATTCAAAAGGCAAATAAGAACCGACTGACTTAATGAGAGCAGAAGAAAGCTACAAACTTTTTTTAGCCATGTAGAAGCGTCTTTTGAATTATATTTATTAGCGTGTTCAGTTAAGTCGCGAATGATATCTGAAAAATATAAATTATATATATAGAAATAATTAATATTTTTTCTATAATTAAGAGAAACATTTTTCTTAAATTTCTACAAAGAAGAAAAAGTAAAGCATTATTAACAAAAAAAATTTATTTCCTAAAAATTTTGCTTATATAAAATATTTAGCAGTCTAACACAAAGATCGAACGAAAGATAATCGAAAAATATTTATGTATATTGTAAACTATTAGGAGAGAATCCAAAGCCATAGAATACATTTTCAACATTTGCCCGTTAGCGATAAAGAAGTGGATCGAAGTGAAAAGTGGATCTCAGCAGTAATGAAATAAAAAGTTCGAAAGTACGAAAATGAATCGGTGGTTGAATCGCTGACGAACCAATATAAGTTAGTTCGACGTGAGAAAGAGAGAAAAATAACGAAAAAAAAATTAGTTACCTGAAAGAAATCTTTTCTTGAAACCGTCGGATCATCTCCCTGGGCACGAAAAATGCTATAAACAATATTTGGGGCAGAGCACTCCATTAAATGTCCTATGCCATTGTGCAGTTATTCATATTATAATTTCTCAAAATGAAGCGTTATATGGGAAGTTGCAGAAAATGTATTCCGATCCGAAACTTTTTCAGCAGTGTTCGTTCTTGAGCCAAAACACATCAATGTAAGACTTTTCATCAAAATACCCCAAAAATTCTGACCTGGTGACGGATTAACACAAGAAAGACAGATGGATAGGCGAACAGGCCGATTCAAAAAATGATTCTGGTATAATAAAAGGTGACACAATCTCATGTACTTCTGGGTAATGCCTAGGTGCGCAAATCCGCAGGCTTAAATATACCCTTGTACCACAAGACTATACGAATACAGGAAAAGCGCAATTTAATCTTATTACTCATTAATTGCACAGCAATAACAAAATCGAAACAGGGATAGAGAAAAATTAGAACCAGTTTCTTCCAAAAAGAAGTTCAATGTTCAGAAGTTCAATCTTTAATCATACCTCATATATCTATGTTATAAAACAATGCAATTACCCTTTTATGGAGAACGGTTGCGAACCGCAAATATTTGAGAAGGAAATTTTCATTTAAAACGCAATTTGGAATGTGCCGTAAAGATCGCTTTGACAACAGAGTCATATTTGAGCGTTGAGTACTTACTAAATAGGATCCTCTTTTATACAAAATTGCATTGTTTCTGATGACTAATTAAAAAGTGCGTCTTATTTCAAATGTTTTCGAAGTCTTTGCTGAACAGATTCTTATCCAATAGGGGGTATTCATTATTCCTTTCCTATAATTCATTCTCCAAAGTTGCAAGAAATTGGCCTACGAACTTTAAGGACGGTGTATGTAAGCCTTCAAGATGGACAAGCGCAATACATAAAAAGAAAATCTCCTTAACAACTTACGATTTATAGTAAATTTGAATGAGGATACCTCCCGAGAATTTTTTTTTTAAATAATAATTAAATACTTTACGCTTTTCTTAAATAATGAGAGTCCATATTAAAGTTGCTCTTCCGATCCACAATTCTTAATGTACATGCATATAAAATATGGAAATAAGTTCTATGACATCAATAAACTATGTGAGGAATCTCCATGGCGGGGTATGATCAGGGCTCCCCAGGACTCCTTCCAAGAAATTTATTATCGTACTTCTCGGATTGGGTGCTGTTTTTGTTTTACTATTTATGTCTGAGTCTATGTGCGAGTATTCAAAAGTTTAATAAAAAAAAAGACAAAGAGAAATACGATCAGTGTTAGTTGACAGAAAACTTTTAGGAAAAGTGATGATAAGGATACCTCCCAAGAATATCAATTTTTTCTTTAAATAATAATTGAAAACTTTACCCTTTTTTCAAATAATTAGAGTGCATATTAAAATTGCTTTTTCGAGTCTAAATTCTTAACGTACGTACATAAAAAAACCAAGCAAAAATTACAATTTAAAAAAATTAAAATATCGCTATATATATACATACATACCAGTAGATAATGTCATAAAATCGCGACTTTCATTTGGTGAAACTACAATGCGAGTCGCTATAGGCAACGAGTCATTTTGCAATGTTGATAAGGTTCTGGAAAAACGAATCAAAAACAGTTTTCAATACCTTACAGGCTTCAATCACTTGAAAAATTTTTTTTTTCTTATAAATATTTTTCACAACTGGTAAGTAAATTATTTAAAATTAATTATTTACATATGTTTTCTTAGCATCTGTATGTTGATAATTACGGCAAATATTTCTCAGATAATAAACAAATAAAAAAATAATATTTAATTTAAATCACTTATAAACTTTAAGTAACTGAATAGCAAACAAACGTTAAGTTATAACTAAGTGACGATGCATCGACTGTAACCAATTTATTTATGAATTTGCCTCATACCTTATCATACGTATGCGTACACACATGTATGTTTATATGTAAAGATGCATAAATAAATAAACAAATATTTTGCCCCTACAGTTCAAGTGTATGTAGCGTGCTATTGCCTATTTATGCATGTGAATCTATTTTTAAGTAACAAATAATCCGCCTTAAGAAATGAGAACTGGTTTGAATATATATATGAAGCGACAACAATAGTGCCGGATAGCAGACTAACAAACAATTAAACCTAGATCTTAGATCTTCGAGAAAGCATAACATTTTTCTAAGAAAAGTATAAAATCACAAAGCAAAGTTAACAACGAACACAACAAAACAACACTTTGAAAGCATAAAGTACAAAAGTTGTGATATCTATTACACTCTATTGCAGAAAAGATTTCGCACGTCTGATAGTTTTTTTTTTTTGGGTTTGTTGTAGAATTTTGGAAAAGAAACTTGTAATCTTCAGTAGCATAATCTGGTATTGTTAACAGAATACTTAAGCTAATTATTGTACAAGAATATTGTGTGCAGTTTTATCCCTACAAAAGCCGGCCGGCCATCCCCCGGCATTAATATTAATATACAGATAGATATTGTTAATATAAATTAAATCTTACCGCGATGTTTTCTTCAACTTTTGTTGATTAACAAGATCACTTGGTAAACCGCCAATTCTTTTTTTTGTTTTATTATTGCCCTGTTCTGAATTTTGTAAAATTTCACTACTTGAAATATAACGGCCGGATAGAATACTAAAAAGGTTATTAGCACTCGGCGAAACGGTAAGCAGTGAACGCGGCAGTCTATGTATTAGAAAAAACATATTCATGTATGCAATTCGCGAAACAAACGCGTTTGTTTTAAGTACAAGAATTTTCTTTTCAGCAAAAAAAAACACTGCCAGCAATCCGTTTACAAATCAGCAAGAAACAACAATGTGAATTCTACAAAGAAAACTCTTAACAACTGAGTTCACATTTGATGGGCAATGTAGCCAGACTTTGAATTTTTATAATAATTATATCGTAAATCGTTTGATATAAATTGACTGATTTTCGTTGTGCCATTGTGAAGAAAATTAATTAAACGCATAAAACGTAAAACAAATGAAACACCATTAATTCATCTTATAAGAGTACTTAGCTCTTTGCACATAATGGTACTTAGAGTTGAGCACTTTCTCTTGGTCTCTTAACATTGGCAACATTCTAGAAAAAAGTGGCAGCCTGCAGGAATTAGCTTATCCCCATTTTATAAATATCCCCACACGGGTAATCATTGTGGAGCGCTTTCTGTTTATTTCTTAACATTGGCAACATTCTAAGAAAAAGTAGTAATGAACAAATCCAGTTTCTCGTTGAAAAAGGTGTGATCGGCATACGTCTTTTTGTAGAATAATTTTGTCTGTGTGATTTTTCATTACGTTATTATTTTAATAAACGAGGTAAGTCGAAAATTTCGCAATCTTTTCATTAAAAAAGCAATAAAATATATATATCTTTCGAATTTTTCATATTATAAAAAATTTGTTCGAGCTGAACAAGGAAAAAAAACAATACCGATTTAATTTCTGTAACGTAATGTGTGCAAGCGTGTCTATGCACTTAAATGATTGTAATGCGTTGAAAGGTGGTAATGGGGGAAAAGTGTGTACATATATGTGCATGAATATAATGAATATATAGCATATATATATATGTATATATGTATAAATATATATATATACATATATTTAGTGAAAATGTGTGTGTGTTTTACGCGGTTGGCCATTACTGTTGACATCGTGTGTGTGCGTTTTCAACTTAGTGGGCTGGGGAAAATATCAAGAAAGATTCTCACATATTTTGTGCTGGAATTTGCATTATATGTTTTTAATTAATATCAGAAACGCTTAATGTGTCCCCACAAAAAAGGACATTAAATTTTTAATGTTATTCCATACTTTCAGTCAAGTTTATGCGAAATTGTTTTTAGCATATGACGACGCGATGACGTAATTTTTCTTTGATATGTACACGAGCGAATTAGTCTGTTAACTGTGTTGCCATCAGTTACTGATAGTTTTTCCTCATTTTCTTTTTATATGTTCTTATTTTCTTTTTTTTTTTTATAATTTCTGAAAAAAGGCAGAGTTGTAACAATTGTTGATATATGGCACGTAGAACGCAACGGACATACAAACTTACTTATAAGCACTTTAGCTATGCGCTATTGCCCGGTATTTTTGTCGATGTATATATTTGGTTATGGTGGAATATTAAAAGTTCCACTGCATGCAATAATTGTGTATAAAAATAGTGGAGTTTCGCACGACGTTCTTATGATTCCGTTTAATGTACTGATTAAGCAAAAGACACCGTTATGTAAATAAAGCCATAGGAAAATTTTTTTTACTAACGCTTGGTCAAATTTTAAAGCAAATGAAGAGTGTACACAAGACTATGACGAGTGGATACAATAAACTACTTACTACGAGCTTTTAGCGGGCATGATTCACTAGTAATTCATTCAAGTACTTTTCCTTGAATTCGATTTCAAATCATAAAGGATTTAAAATACATTGAGCCTTAAAAGTAACGAAACTGGCGACGGTGACATTGATAAGGTATATAATAAGTTTGAATTAAGAAATTGAATACACGATATTGACCTCCGGGTAAGGCTCAATGTTTTTTCTTTTTGTGTAACTTATTCTATATACATATACATATGTATATATCATTCATTTATGTCTTTATTATGAAATGCATATATTTATTGCAATGTTAATGTTTGGTAGCGTCATGTTTATTCCTGCTAGCTCGGTCTAGCTAATAACACGGCAGTATAAGAAAAAACAATAATTGGTAGAAAAAAAAAGAAAATAACAAAAGAGATAATTGCAAAATAAGAGTTTGTTAATTTGTAAAGCCAAAGTACACATTTGGTGTCTTTTTCTTCTCGATGACGATATCTATCCCATTTTTGCATGTCCGTTCGTTCACTAGTAAGATGTAGGTATGGATTAACAGCGTATTTTAGAATGATGCCGAATGTGTCGGTTTCTTTTTGCCTTTATGAAGAGACGGAAAAATATTTCTTCAGTAGATGGAGATATTAAATCAATCAAATCTAAGAAATATTGAGGAAAACGATCTCCATGCAGACCCAGTTCTAATCTGCAGTCCCATTTCAAGTTAATAGGGACTTTAAAGCCCGCTATAAGTATTCTCGGGAACTATGTTCTCTATTCCGTTGAATTTTCATTGCAAAGACAGTATATTCAATGAGTGTTTCGGTTATGTACTGAAAAATATGTAAAGCAAACCAAGTTCCACTTTGTGAAGGTTTGTAAATCATCATGTAGACACTCCTATCAAGGAGATGGATTCTTTAAAAAAAAAAAAAATTTTATACACTTTAAATACTCACCACCGATCTGGACAACGGTCCTTGCCGTGAGCGTCCCAATAACAAACGATGAACCGTCAGACAAAAAGACTTTAAAAGAATTAAATTAAAAGAATTTAAATTCAATTGGGAAGACTTTCGTTTTTTAATTTGTGGTCTTCATCTGTGCTTTTCACCTGTTATGAGTTTTCCAATAAACGATGGTCAAATGTTGGGACTTCATCTTAAGCTAATCAAAAATGGGATTTCTGATGTGTCATATTGCAAACTGACGCATAATTTTAATGTAGCTTTATCTACGGGTGGTTAAAGGCCAAAAACGATTTGGACGAGCGTGCATTCTCACTCACACCGTCGGCCCGGCCTACATGGTGTCTTAAAAACCGAATTAAAATGTATTACAATGCCTTACATCACCCTACAATTATTGATATAAGGACATTTCAAAATAAATTGTGGTCGAAACAATGGTTTGCTTCGAACCATTTTCAACAGCGGTTCTCCTTGCGCCGAAGCACGTGAATGTAATAAATTTCAAAAAAATATCCAAAAATTGTATCCTATTGGTTGAACACGAAAAAGCAAGGCGAACAGCCGTAGAGACACGCTTAAGTCAAATCAGAAAGTGACTCTGAATATGTCGATGGGTCTGCCCCAGATCCTCCTTTGCGTTGTATACATTCGCACAACCTTAATGTACCCTTGCATCACAAATTATGTAGGGTATAATGAGAACCTACTCATACCTAAGTTTCTGTGTCTTTAAAGAAAGCAAATAACACAGTGTGCCCAGGTACGGTTCACCATTAAACCGATCGATGCAGAACAACATTCGAATAAAAGGTGGATCCATCTCAAGTCCTTCAGTGTGCCGCGTACATCCGCACAAACTTTACGACTGGCTATACCATTTGATGCGGTATTGCCATTATTTTATTTCACTGTTACTTGTTCTCGTACTTGATCCAGGATAACTTGGCCTTGATAAACCTTTCTTTAATTGTTCGGCTGAGATATTGGGTCATTCTCGATTAGGTGTAATTGCTACTTATAACAATTAATCGCTTACGTTGATTCGATCCGCTATATGTTTGCAAGGTGAATTGATAAGTGAAATTTTTTAATACTACGGTTATTTTAGTTCTAATCAAATTTTTGATAAGATTTTTTTTTTTAATGAAGAACAGTTAAGAAGTGGGTTAAGCTGGGAAACTAGATTCCTTAATATGTTTTGAGAGTGGAATAAGATGTCAGGGAGATAGTCAGAGAGATAAGGAGAGAAAGAGAGCGCGAAGAGAGAGATTACTTTGAAGCATAAAAGAAGACTCCGAAAAAAAAATGACCAAGCGATGCGTCATTGCGCTTTTTTTTATAACTATGGAAACACATAAAAAATAAACCATTGACAGTGGAATAGTAATGTTGTTACAAAAACATATCAAAATGTTTGTTGTCAAGTTATGTGCTGTTAATAGTTGAAATCACGTGGTAGCAAAGCATATAAGGCGGTGGTATTGTTATCATTAAATATTGAAAAAAGGAATTCATAGTTTTTTGTTATTAAACAGTTTATGACGTTTTTTTGGTATTGACTAAAGGAACGAATAAAATTCTTTACTTCTTAGGGAAGAATGCACGTTACTCGCTTCATACTGGTTACAATTTTTTTTCTAGCCTCACACAATTGCCGCAATGATCTAGTAGTTTTGTAAAAATTATGATGAGAGAGAGACAGAAGCAGAGCCAATTTCTTATATCGTTCTCTCAACAATGAAAGTGTACCATATTTATCGTTTTGTTTGTAACAATTACAAATAAGTATCAGCATCATAACTCTTTTGGCCGTAACCGCAACTCCATGGAGACTTTAGTGGTAAACTTTTATAAATTGGGCCATGTCGTTCAGTCCTTCTGTCCATTAGTTGCCAAAGATGGCAAGAATAAAAATTTGTAAATTTCCGCGTACAGCCAGTGGAAAAGTTGATCGCACAGCTGGTCCTGGTAGGACCCGTAATCACTGGAATTGTTTTGGAATTTTTTAAATTAGTTAAGTGTGATGAAAACATAAGGTTCACCTTGAGGTGGAGATAATTTTCTTGGTCGTCTTTGTTTAATTTAATTAAATATACAGTTTTGCATATATGGGTTTATATAAATCGTGACATCTATACGGTTATTGTTATTAAACTAAATCTAATCGTCCTTCTCAAAAATGCAGCTTGGAAGCAAAGCGCATGTTTATTTTTCTCTCTTTCTCTATGTGTTATCTGACTTAATTATTTGTGTGTGAGAATTAATTTGTATGCATACAAATCCTCCAGTTGCTAACTCTAGTTTTTAGATATATTTCAAATGTACACACATGCACACAATGCGTTGAGATTTACTACACCTCCTAAACAAATTTTTCTCTACACTTGTCTTGTCTACCAGCGACTGTGTGCCTATACGATTCTCAATAACTTTCTCTCTCCCACTCTCTCACGTTCTCTCTCTCTTTATGGCACTTTATACTCATAATAATTTTTTTTACTCTTTGTACATTAAATGTAATAATATTATCTCTCTGCCTGCCTATAATTTTTATTTTACGGAATTTTTTCAGAGTTCTTGTGTCGCTTTTAGTCGTTTGGCTTCGTCGTAGTCGTTATAGTCGTCGTCGTCATTTCAATTGAAGCAAAAGTAAGTAGATTATTTTCACACAAACAAGATTTTTTATTTCTTACTCACTGACCTCTCCGTAAAAAAAAAAAGTGAATAACTGGATTTTTCTTTTCAAAGAAAATTTTGAATATGTTAAACAATTGAAATAGTGGGTGTTTTACTAGGTTTTTGTGATGAACAAAATGTTGAAAAAAAAAAGTAATGTGTAAACCGAGACCAATTGTCTAATTAATGCTGCCGATACAAATTCTCTTTCAGTGTAACAGAGTAATAAGATGTGACTCGTTTTTAACGACCAACGTCGACTTGGCATTGTTAGTGTAGTCAGTCATTCAATCGATAAAAATACTACGCAAAAAAATTTTCTATGTGTTTGAAAAAAAAAAAGAAGCAAATTCCTAAACTGTGTGGTATGATTATCTCTACGTATGTGGATAATATTTCTTTTTTTCTGTAGGTCTTTCACTTAATAAGAAGAAGAGAGTTCAATTATAAAGTGATTTTAATTTTATTGTAAAAGAAAGAAATCATGTTTTCATTTCAAAAATTGTGTTTTACAATTTTTCATATTTAGCTTATATTACAAAAAAAGTGAATTATTGCTTGTACTGCTTGTACGGCGAAATTTTTCTTTTCTTTTCTTTACTTGCTTTCTATCTAAATGAAGAAAAATGTGACTATTCTTGGGATATTTAAATCGTACGCGTATAATACGTATGTCGAGCTATATATGTATATATATATGGATATATATTCATATGTATATATGTACACGCGTGTGTGTAATTATATATACATATATATTTGTTGTATATATATAGTGTATATATATAGGTATATATGAGTTTTCATACGGTTATTGGCTCTCTCATTTATTTGTGTATGCATTCACTCATTTGTCTTCTCTGCAGTGTATGTTTCTGAAGAATTTTTTTGGTGTACGCGACAGTGCTTGTGTGTGTGTTTGCATTGTTTAGGTATTAGTAACTCGGCATTATTTTTGCCTCTATATTGCAGATGCCTGTACAAATACACTTATAACTATATGTAAGTCTATACCAATGGTCGCCAATCGGTGGTTTGCGGACCACTGTACGGGACCGGAAAAATTATGAAAAAAAGAATTTTAGTTTCTTAATAATAAGAATATAGAAAAAAAACCAAAAGTACTTGAGTTCAAATGTGATCTCCGGAACTGTAATTTATACAAAGCTATGTAGCTGCAGTTGATCTGTATCAATTTTTAGTAAATCTT
This sequence comes from Glossina morsitans morsitans, assembly GCA_001077435.1. NCBI lineage: Eukaryota > Metazoa > Arthropoda > Insecta > Diptera > Glossinidae > Glossina > Glossina morsitans. The sequence continues at coordinate 10,368 of CCAG010009453.1, forward strand.
TCTTATGCTTCAAGCCATTAATAAATTGCTGTTCATTTCTCACTTCAAATGTTTTTTCAAATATTTTATTTATGATGCCTGAACATAATTTTTTTGTTTATAATTTTTTTTTCCGTTTTCTTCAAAATCATTGTATTATAGTATTACCTCTCTTTAATAAATATCCCATTACTCTCGCGTTTTTACAATATGAAAGAAAATTGAAAAATGTTACTCAATTTTCAATATGAGATTGTGAACGTTTGAAATGCAACGGCATTCTCTAAGTGAATGCGAAATACGCATTAAGTTCTTACTACACGTTCAACTGTTTAACCAAAATTTCGTAAGAACAACGTGATATTAAGATTATTAGGTATAAAAATATTCTTTAGAATATTAGAGAAAATTATCTTTAAAATATTTTTCTAATGAAAATTATTGAAACGAAACTAAGGATGTGCTCATTCTTCCAATTCACTTTGAACAGACGGAAATATACTGAAGCGACTAGAATTCGTCGATATAGCAAAGGGCAAAGGGAGGGAACACGCATGGAAAAGACCATCTTTTTGATCATAAGGCACTCTTCAATTTTTTGTATTTGAAGAAATTGTTACAGATAGTTAAAGATATAGATTTGTTTAAGTTTAACATACATCGAATTTCTTGTTGCCAACAGGAAAATTACCATAATTTGCACTACGCAAGTGGATTGGACGATAGAAAAACTAGTTTAAATGTACCAATAACCTGACAGTTTTTTTTCATTGGTTTTGAAATCCTTGATTAGCTTCACTTTAATTTTGATGATATTGTATAAGTACTAGATTCTCCTTTTATTTTTGAAAAACGCTTGTTTTTAAAAACTTTTTATGAAAATTAAAGCAAATTCTAATTTTTGAACTTAAATAATAAATAGAATAAATTCTTGTCACAAAAGGAGCTGTATCGGAAATGGTAACTCCAAAAATTCTCACATTGGCCTCTTTTTTTTACACATTGTAGTTACAAGTTCCGCTTGTTGATTTGCTAAATAGAAGGAGGAGAAGAAGAATAATAATAAGTACTTAACATAAAATAAACTTTCCTTAGTTTGAAGGAATCATTTATTAGGTGTTTATAAAAAAATTTGTAGCACATTTTCACATGAGAAAGGCATTTATGTTGGAAAATTTAGAACAATATATAGTTTGCGTCATCTTCTACGATATTTTACAACATTTTTGGCAACATGGCGACATAATATAGCAAGAACTTATATTGGTGGATAGTAAAGACTTAGATTAGAGATAATGCCAAGGATAAATTAAAAACATATAAAAAATAAGCTCCCAGGTATGTTGGTCAAGTTTTTCTCATTCCACCAAAAATGTTGTTTAGGTTCTTTCGATTGGTTTTTATTGTCTCTAAAAATGATAGTTCTATTTATTATAAACATTTTCGCCTACCGGTCATGTGTATATTTATATACACTTTAAAGTATAAGGAAAGAGCCTGCTTCAGCATTTTTTTTTCCAAACCAAAAAAGTTATTTTTGCTCCCCCTGTAGGACTTTTTTGTAAAATTAATGGACCAAAAAAAAAATTATCCTGTTTTTCTTTTCTTCTCCCTGTGGTAATAAGTAGTAAATTTAAAAATTGTTAAATCTGTAAAGTAACAATTTGAAAAATCGGAAAGAAATGATGATATCAAGGCTTTAGTGCAAATTTGCTTAATGTGTAGTGTGGGGCGCAAAATGAGTTAATGTGAGACTTGTTGAGCGAGAACGTGATTGAGTTCTTCGAGTTTACAAATATTGTTTTTTGAATACATCTTCGATGTTGTTCAAAGCAATCATTTTTTGAGATAAATTCAGGGCATCGATGTTTACCCCAGGCAAGGGTCAAGTTAATAAGAAAAAAAGAAAACATTGAAAGCAGTCTAAAATGATAGAAAAACAGAGAGCCAGACAGATGATAGATGCGACAAGAAATCATTTTTCACAGGCTTTCCTATGCTTGTCAGAAAATTTTCTTATTACACATATATAGGGTATATATTTCTCTTTTCTTTTATTTTTTTTTTATTAAATCACTGAATGCATTTTTCCGCACATAATATAATAATGGAATTATAATCAAATATATTTTGATTAGAGTTGAAGCGACTGAAGCTATCTAATTAACTTCTTTGAAAGTTTATATTCACGACAAAGTTTAAAAACCAAACAAAAAAAACAAATGGCGGATTTTACATTATTTTCCAAGTTACACGAAATTCACTATCTCAACCTCAACCACTCTCTGTGTTTGTAATGCTGCGTGTAACCATTTCATCTTTATTACTTACTTTTACTTGTATGCCTACACCTGTGTACGCTAATGCGCATGCTATGCTATTCCTTCCTTTCTCGCTATGATTAAGTGCAGTATTCTTCTTCTTCTTTTTATTTCTCCGATATTTTCATTTTACTCATCATCAGACGACGCCTGCACTCATTTTCTCAATTTTTACTACTACTACTTGGTAAACAGAAGAAGAATCGTTATTTTTGTCTGGGTTAATAGAAAATCTACATGTAATACAGACCGCGTAGTTAGAAATACTTTCTAACGGAACAGCCATTACTACTTAATATCTTTATTCTTTGGTATTTGTATTTATTTATTTATTTTTTTGTCTGCTTGAATAACTAGTATTGAAGAGAGAGAGAGAGAGAGAGCGAGTAGAGGATTAAAGAAGAAATGTCGAAAAGAGAAATTATTTAATTAAAATTAAAAAAGCGTTTTTATATAATAAACGTTTATCTTCCAAATTTTTTTTGATGGAATAGATTTGGAAACCAAGTTTCATGAAAAGACGTACAATGCGACTAAAGTTCACGTAGAGAATTGAAATGCATAACGATTTGTAAGGATCATATTGGTGTAAAGATGAACGAACGGGTATGCATGTATACATACATTTATATCTACCTAACACACCTGAAAATATAAAGGTGTTCCCTACAACGCCGGTGTTGATCTCGCAACTACAAGAACTAAGGCACGCATTTCTCTGCTACAAAGCTACAGATGTACAATATTTTTGCTTTATGATTCAGATGTTGTCACGATCATATAACGAAACATACAAACATAGAATCATATATATAAATTCGATATATGTGTGCATATATATATATATATGCATGTATATCCGCTTCTTGTTTTTTTTTTTAACGTAGCCGGCTTTTGCGTATGTGAAAACTCTTCTATCATTCTCTCCGTCAATGTTGCGCGCAACGCTCTCTTTGTATCTTATCAATTTTTTTTCTATTCATAACTCTCAATTGCAGTTTCTTTTTCTCCTTCGATAAAGAGAGATAGAGAGAGAGAAAGTATAGGAAATCTCTATACTAGAACTCTACTCTACGGTGCTATACGTAATATATATAAGTGATTGAGTTTTTATGTGCATTTTTATCTTAAAAAATGTTAAAGTAATTTTATTTTTAACCTTTCCCATATTGTCGGTTTGTATTTGCCAGCCGCACGATCGCGCAATAAGACAACAGTCAGCAGCGAAGCCCATTTTGTTTGTTTTTAAGTTTATTCGCTTTTATGGATTCCTTATGGCGCTTTTATATATTACATTTTTTCAGTTTTTTTTTTTTTCCTAGTATTTTGTGCATACATATCATTGTTGGAATACTTTATTTATTTATTTTTTTGTGTTAAAAGATTGATTGCTATTCAATTTTAAATTTTACTAGCTTGATTGATTTGAGTTTTAAGCAAGTAGAAAAGATATAGAGAAAAAGAAGAAGAAAAATGACCGCAGTAATATATTAACAATAATAAAATGCGGGCTATTTAATTTACTTTCATTTTGCCTTACACGTACCCTCACTTACTCATGTTGTTATGTGAGATCGGAATTTTCTTATAATACACACACACGCACGCACGCACGCACGCACGCACATACATATGCTTACATACGGTGCGCCTAACTAAGTTTTTCGATTCGTTCGTTAATGTATAGAATTGATACATGCAAGCAAAATTGTCGGGAGGAATCTAGAAAATAAAAAAAACAAAAAAGACAAGTTTCGATCAAGGTTATCTATCCATTAATCAGAACATGTGTGTATGTTGTAATAAAGTCGTTAAAATCGACAAAATTTGTCTCTTACGCATATAAAATTATTTGATCAAACATCTATTTTATTTAATATCAGTTAAGTGTTCGCTCGCTCGCTTACTCACTCGCTCAATGCTGTCGTCCGTTCTTATTGCTCTTTATGATTTGCCCCCCTTTTTTTCTGCTTTATATGATTATATGTTACTTAATGAAATGTATTCATGATCAAGGTTTTTTTATATAGCTTTTGTTTTTTTTTGCTTTTATAGTGAAATGGTTATTGTTTTAGTAGTTCATTGTTTTAAGAATACAATGCCAAGCAGTAGTACACATAACTAAGCTGAGTATGGTAATGAAATTAAAGAAATTTGTTTTTTTTTTTCTTGTATTAAAGCTCATCAGAAAGATAGAATTTTATATTTGGGAAATAACTGAAATTAAAGGCAAAATGTTCTAAAATCTATGGCTTTGTTGTAAACGTGACTTTTTTGATTAAATGTTAAAAGTGCAAATTAACATTTAATTGTAGATAATCGAATTTTAAATGAGATGCATAAATAAATAAGGACACTACAGTCCGGTAAGGCCAACCACTAAATATCCTACACCACATTGTCCAACACAATTCTTATTATGGGTCATCATATATTAAAAACTTCGACTTTTTTGCTCTACAAAAAATCAATTTCCGCAAAAATCCTCACTAGAGTAGCATCCAAAAAATCGGCCGAGATGATCCAAATTTGGTACAGTTCATTTTTTTTTATGTTAAATTACTACTGTGATACAATTTTCATCGTGACGTATTGAAAAGTCTACCTTTTTGTCGTCTGAATTTCAGTTTTCGTTCTATGAGAGGACGTTCAAAAATTGCTACAGCCGGTCCAAAGTTTTCATATCAATTTAAAATGCCGCAATACTACTACTTAGGCACTTTTGTCGAAAAATTTTGAAAATTGCAATAGTGCGTTATACGGAGAGCTCTCGAAAAAGTGGGCCAATTCGAACCATTTTCGATAGCGCTCAAAAAACTTCATTGTAACAAATTTCATCACAATATCGCGAACCTTTTGCGACCTGCAGCTTGAACACACATTTACTTACAGAGGCAGATTTAGAATATGATTTTGAAAATGATTCTGAATCGATTGGAGAAAAGCTGGGTCTATCTTCTGCGCCCTTCTGCGCTTTACACACGTCCTCAATAACTTAATGTGCCTTGTACCATAAGTGGTGTATGGTATAAAAATAAAGGTGCAGGGACTTCGTTTGTTTAGAGCCTCTTTTACGAAAACAGGGGGGAGGGTGTGGGCAGAAGATTGAACTGAATTATAAGAAAGTTTGTTGACGTTTGGGTTTTCATAAGCTAGATTAACGACGGCTAGTACTTCAAATAAATAAGACTTTTATTTACAGCAAAAATTAATAGAACTCCTGATGAAAGGGTAAAATAACATATATTTGTTTAAAGACATTTTTCATTCGTCATATAATCCAATTGGGTTCCTCTTAAATGGGGAGATTATAGATAAAAATAAATGTTTATTTAATTTATATTTATTGGACAATTATTTAATTCATTTGTTTGTGCAGTTGTGCATCCATATAAATGCATACACATGTACCCGTCACATTAATGGCACACTTTTTAATAATAAAAACAAAATTTTCTTAAAGAATGTATGAAAAAGAAATTTTTTTATTTTTTTTATATATGTAAATACTTTTAAAATGAAATATCAAAAATTGAAAAATGAGTGATTGGAAGAAAAAAATGAAATAAATCCCATGCAGGTGTAAAACATGCTTTGAGCATATAGAAATAGAAAAGTTGCTATCTGAAAAAAAATCATATCGTAGTTCATTCACATCGGTCGTCCCATACCCGGGAATGTTTGCTATTGCTTGAAATCTTTTACCCAAACTTTTTCCGATCTGATTCAATTCTGCAACTATTTGACTCTTCCCCTCTTAACAGCTTTCTTAAAACACGTTTTTTGCCAAGTGACATGGGGTCGAGGAAACGTTAGATATCAGCCACCATTTGGTTACCCTTTTTTTATTAATCTATTATCTGAGCCGTTTAGGGCAGGTTCTTCGCCAATTTTGTTTGCAATTTCTTTAGAAGACATAAGGGCAATGTTACCTGCTATTCATTAAAAATAAAAAGAGTAAGTAAAAACATAGTAGGCGATGGCCAGCCAACTTCAGTTCGCTTAATACAGTTGTGTTCATATAACGAATTTTCAAAATACGGCAAGTGGTCCCATCTATACCTTTTTCAATAGCCCTCGTCATTTAGCCAAAACATGTCGGTGTACCAAATTTCTTCAAAATTATCTGAAAAATTGCATAAGAGTACGGGATGGACAGACAAGAAAGCTTAACTCTGAATCTGTGAAGTGAAAAGATTGCTCAATATACGCCGTTTTTTTATTACGTATGAAGAACAAGTCCTAAAGTTAAAAAATAAAATGAAGGCGTGGCACTTATTAAAAAAACCAATTTTTCTTCGATTTTCGATGGCACCATGGTGCCGATTGCAATATTTTACAGAAGAAGACGAAGAACAAGTGAAAAATTTTCTGAAAATGATTTAATATCTGGTAAGAACCATGGTTTTTTTTGGAACACTTTATTTAAGAGAGGAGAGGAAAAATATGGCAGAAAAAATCTTACTAAAGATGCTTTACTTTTAAGGTTGCTTGATGATCGGATGAAAATTGAATTGAAATTCTGATGCAATATGACCTGTTAGCAAGGTCTTGATTGCTTTTGGGATCGTGGCTTTGGGTTGTGGCTTGGCCTCTGTAACGCGATGTCTGAAAATCCTAACTGCCTCTCTGATCAAACGAATAATCGTCGTTTGAGCCAATTAAAGATTGTCTTAGATAGAAGAAGATAGGAGACTGATGAGGCCGACGTACGTGCCTTTGCTAATCTAGCTAGTTCAGGAGACGTGGGGATTTTATATTTTGTCTCTCGAACACTTCTCAGACAATTACTTCTAAACGACTCTTACTCTTTAACGAACACACGGACGGACAAAACCTAACTTACCGAACGGGCATACCCTAAGCCTTGGGTCTTTCACTACTCTCCCTACCTAATGGTCTTCTTCGGTTCGTGAGATCTATGGAAGATCCCGAAGTTGGGTCCGAAGATTTTTACCCCAACTTTGTTCTCATAAAGCAAAATTTAACCGTTTGAGTACCAAGCAGCGTGGTCGCGCTGTTCAGATTTCATGCCGAGAAAACCCAGACAGTTTTGAAAAAAAACTGTCGAAGAATCGCAAGCAGCGCGATTGCGCTGTTTGGATTTTATTTCAAAACTGCCTTTGTTTTCTCGACATAAAACGCGATCGCGCTGTCTAGGATTCTTCGGCAGTGTTTTTTCAAAACCGTCTAGGAGACTCGAATGGTTAATTAATGGACATTTTTATATTTTTATTTCATTTTGCTTTTGTTTCGTTTTTCACATTTTCTTCGTTTGACCGCTTGAACCTTGAAATTTTTGTTTTCTAAATTTAATTGTCCACAAGTTATGTGTGAGCGTTTTACTAGTGCGTCTTCCATTGCGCCACCCTTTTTTTGTTTCTGCATAAGCAGAGATTTTTATATTAGTTTATTTTTCTGTGATAATCCACAAATATGTTAGCTAGGGGGGCAAAGATTAGAGACACAATAATTTACTATTTTCACTCTTTTGCTGTGATATTTTTATATTAAATAATTTTTGACTCTCTTCTCAAAAATTACATATTTCTTCTTCTTCTTCTTCCATAATAATTTCTTGTGCAGAATTTATTTCACACTTTTAAAATATTTCCTAAATTGTTTTCAGTCTTTTCGCAAATACTTTAATTTAATTCACTATTAAGTCTCGAATGTTGAGTAATTTTTTCGACATTTAATTTACACGCCTTTTTCTTTTAATCCCTCTCGTCCCAAGCAAAACGAAAATAATTTCCTCAAGACCTGACTATCGTGCGCGAACTTAACAATCCATATAACGCAAGGTTGCATTCTTAACAAAAATTTTTAAGCAAAACTATACGTTTCACCTTGCGAGTTTACATTGTATTTGAAGAAACATATTCTCTGTTGCCACTAATGGTACTAGAAAATATTTTCCGATCGTCTTTTTTTCTTACTGACATAAATTAACTATATTGTAATTGTTGTTTTTTTCCAGGAGAGCAAAAAAGTCCACAATCGTTATAGCTTTTAACTGTTAATTGATTTAAGGTAGAAAATAATTAAAGCTGAAGAATATCTTGTCTAAAAACGACGTCTATCTAGTTTTCCTGTCCTCTCTGAGAACAAGCTCTGCACTAAATTTTCTCTTGAAATATTTCCTTTATATGGTAAACGATAATCTCAACTACAAAGAAAATCCGCTAACTAAACATTTTAAAAATTTTTAATGAAATTTTGGCTTAAGTGGAAGTGTGTGCATACACACACACATGCACATACGTATACGTCCTTTTTAGTGGAGAATGTCTTATTTCTAAGATGGACGTGCAGGCGGACTACATACCTTAAGTGTCATATAATTTAAAACTTCTTCTTTGCAAAAAAATTGTCTACGCTTGCATTTCTTTTGTCATTTAAAGCGCACGAACAGGAACACAAAACTAGATATAAAGAAAAAGTACTTAGAAGTAAGAGATACGAAGTTTAAAAGTTTTTAGTTAATATATTTGCAAAACATACCTCTCTACTAGAATTGCAAATGAACTTTGCAAACTAAATGTTCTTTCGCAGGAATACTTCAACGTATGCACTGAACGTAATAAAAAAAGGAATACTCAAAGAAACTTGTCATTCCCCTTAAGGCCAACGCAATGCATATAAATGCCAACTGTTAACTAACGTTTTTGAAGTGTTCCTGACCTTTGCAATCCTTAAAATGTTATTACTTTTTTTGTTTTTGTTTTTTTTTTTCAATTCCAAAAGATGTTAGCTTTTATAATTGGAAAGTTTGACTTTGATGTATCTTGCTGTTAATTTATTGTTTCGTTATGAATCGCATGTCATTGACTACAGTGTCATCAAAAAAATTCGCTCATGTTTAATTGATACATAATGACGGAAGCAACACTAATGCGGGAAGAAGTTATGCAAAAGGATTCAGGTGCCCAACACGCTTCCGCCTCTTAAGTGTCGACGCAGGCTTTCTGCAGTTATAAAATTATTAAGCAAATTCCTTAATAAGACCATTCGGCGGTCGCACAGCTTCGGATTTAATCGTCCCCGAAGTGCTCATTTACCATCCGCCGTTCTTTCCAAACCTTCCGCCTGGCTTTACAATAACAACTTTGGGGGGTGTCTAAAGCTATAAAGAAAAAAAATAGAGAGAAATGTACGTGTCAAGGCCAATATAGTTAGGTGACTAGCGACCGATACACCAAATTTGGTGGATAGTTGGGTGATTGGAATTATATTTACGATGATCATAACGTGCTTATATGTCATGTATAACATAAATCTTTTCTACGAATTGTAGTTTACAAAGCATTTTTTTTTTTTGAGCGCATGACTGTGGTCGAATAACTCCTCTTTCTAAACTTAATCTGATGCGGGGACGTCGACAATAAGCATAATATTCAAAGGTTTAGATTAATGCTGGTAAATATTTACGCAAAGTTTTCTACGTACTGTGTACTGTAAGTCGAAGTTTTTTGCCAAAGCGAATATATTTGTAATTGCATAGCACTCCTGATGTGCACAGCTAGAAATCGACTTTAAATCCTTTGAAGATTAAGAACAAATACATAATTATAGATGGCACATAGTAAGATCTTTCAAGTATGCTTCCAGGTGTTGCAAATACCAGTGCATCATCCTTATCCTTATAACGATTGCGAAAACAATTTACAAAAACTTTAAGAATGTAATAGAAATTCTAATTGAAGGTTTAGGTTTTTGGTTTTGCGGCTAAAATCCAAGCCCATGAAAATTTTCAGAAAGCAATTGTCATCATCTGTCTACGGTTTTATATTTGAACTTAACCATGTGTAGATAGACACAGGCATCTTTTACTAATAAGATCTCTAGGGAGCAATATTTATATATTGTTGTTAGGTTGATTGTTTCTTTTTTTCTTTCTTTTACAGTTACTGTTCGTGATTGTCATAAAAGGGTTTTTTTTTTCTTTTTTTTCTGCTCTCAATACTACGGTATCTAAGGTCTTGTTTTACATGGAATAGAACCTATGCGCTTTATAATTACATCTTCGCTCTCATCATATCGCTCCCTTTCTCTCTAGCACTCGTCTTTACGTGATTACCAGTTTTTTGCGAGAAATGCGGTTTTTACTGTAAAATCATATGTTTTGCAATAAAAAAAATTCTCTCTCTCTCCTCTCTACATTTCGTTACTCGTGCTCTGCTTACATTTTTCGCATATCCTGCTCAAAGCAAGAAAACATTCGAACGCGCAGGGCCGATTATTGATTTTATTTCATCATCGCTACAGTCATCAGCAAGTATTTATCTAATAAATGAAAAAATGTTTTTTTTTTCTTTTTCTATAAAGCAAACTCAACCCAACATCTATTCATCCATCCAACCATTCAACGCATACTACTACACTAAAATGTGCGCTCTTATTAAAAATTATTATCATAAAGGAAGGCAATCAATTCAATTTCTTCTAGTTAACGACGATTCTAATCATAAATTCATCTTATTATCCACACACACACACACACACACACACACACACACTCCTCTCTGTTCCACCCCTTCTATTAAAACGACTTCATTTAAGAAAGTACCACAACAAAAATATAATTCTCTCAATGCATTTATGCATTATCTGCGTATGCATTTTATGTTATAGTAAAGAGTGCGTCAGCTTACGATTCTTATAATGGGAATATTTGTGTGAATGGGCAGTGACGCATTAAAACTTTTTCTCTAAATGTTTTCAAACCGTTTAAATAGATTTCAATTGCACCTTAACTTGTTGTCAAGGTTTGACTGATTGGTTTAAAATTACCTTTGATTTTTGTAGCTGTAGTGAGATCACTTTGAAGTTTCATTTAATTTTCGAGACTCGAAGACTCAATAAAGAGTTCCTTAAAACGTTAGCAAGCAAATAATTTCAGCTTTCACTCAAATGTCAAACTTCTCAGATTTGCGAACGCGGAAGAATACCCACAATACGTATAGAGGCCACCCATGCAGCGTCAATGTTAGTAATCAGTGATTTTTTGTTGCCTTTACTGACAACGTAAATTGTATCGATGCTTAAGATCATAATGAATCAGTGGCAGTGTGACGCTATACTTAAGTAATCCATAAAACATTTATACATATGTTTGAAAATGTGAATAAATTTTAAATTGCGAACTTATTTAAATTTAAAAATTCTATACGCAAATTAAACAAAAAGCAAAAACACATGATTCCAAAAACAAATAAAAATATTATAGCCCGGCGACGCCGACCATTGCATATCCGACGACACTTCCCTTAGTACAGTTGTTCTGGTGCATCTGGTTCGAATTAAGTTCTCTTAACTTTTTTATTTAATTGCTATCAAGAGCAAATTTTCATCACAAAAAAATTCGCAATTAGGCTTTTTTGGCGTATAAGGGTTTACGTTTCATGAGAATTCTTATATGCGTTGATATCCGAAAAATATACCTATGTGGTCCAAATTCAGTAAGGTAGATTGCTTTGTCAATTTACTATTTGAAGCCAATTTCCACCATAAAATATTGGAAATTCAATCCTTTTACCATATAAATCTTTAGTTTCCGTTTGAACGGTTATATGAGAAGGGGTTCATAAAATTTCCCCAGTTGGTCCAAAGTTTTCACACCAATTTAGAATGTCGATATACTGCTACTTCGCAACTTTTGTTGAGAAATTTTGAAAATTGCAATTTTTTTTTCCATATAACGACTTTTCAACATAGGGCCGTGTATGGGGAGTGGTCGAAAAAGTGTACCGATTCGAACTATTTTGAAAAGCGTTCGTCCTTGGGTCAAAACACGTCACTGTACCAAATTTCATCAAAATACCTCAAAAAGTGCGACTGGAACAGAAAAATATATGAGCAGACGGATAGACGGGCAGGCAGGCTCAGATCAATTCAGATTATGGGTCTAGTATAATAAAAGGTGGCTTCACCTTAAGTCCTTCTTCTTGTTAAATACGACCGCACTAATTTAATACACTCTGTACCACAAGTGGTGGTACAAGGGCATAGAACTTTAGAACTGCAAAGGCAGTTCTAAAACTGTGAACTTAAAGTTAGTTGTCGCTCTGCAGACTCATAAAATACTGTTTGTTTTTATATTACGTCATTTGTATTACAACATATACCAAATTTATGTGATTGTATACGCGGAAGGATTGAAGATAAGGATTCCTCTTTTTATTATATCGACCGATTCAAAATCATTTTCCGTCCGCCCGATTTCAGCTCGTCTGTCCGTCCGGTTATGTCCCCCAACCTACTTCTTGCTATGCAAGAAAATTTCGACCACGTAGGATTATATTTTAGATCTCATCCCATACACAGATTGACTTAAAAAGCTGGCCTTAATGTGGAAACAAAAGTAAATTTTTTAGTACCTTAAGCCGAAAATGGGTGGAAGAACAAACAGTAGGATCTGTATTAAGAAAATTGATATCACTAAAATCACTAAGCGCTCCCAGGAAAAAGAAGGAGTTTAAACAACTCTGCTAAACCACTTTTGTCCACTGCTTCGACCACTACTCCCCATACAAGGCCCTATTCTGAAAAGTCGCTACATTAAAAAAAATTGTAATTTGCATAAATGTCTCGACAAAAATGACTAAGGAAATTGTATAGCGTACTCCAGGGTGGCCTTTTTCTGACCGTAACATTTTGCTATTAAGCTTGGCGACGAGGTCGAAAAATCACTAATACTTTCTTTAAAGTAATCCGCATGAACATCAGCTAATTCTTAGCAGAATTTTCGTGCATAGTCACCCAGAAGCAATATATAAACAAGGCCCCCGACTATGTAGAAAAGATTTTTATTTCCTAAGATTTGTTATCCATAAGGTACTCTCAACTTTTATGTAAATATGTTATCCGATCAATCAGATGTCAGGCAATGTCGGCTATATGTAGTGCCTATAAATCCCTTTGTCCGTCCTACCTGTCCATAAAAAATCTTGGATAATGAAAAATGTGATCCAACTTCTTGCTTCTTCTGCAAAGTGTATATGCAACATGCATTTGTGGTGAAGCTGATTGGTAGTAAAATCGCTTGGAGACCTTTTTTTTTTTTTTATTATCGACTACAACGTATAGATTTTGTATTAATAACGCTTACACTAGTTTAGTGCTTCCTTCGCCCGTATCTTTTTACAATTTTTCATAAGATGAAAAATAATATGGTTTTATGGTTGCGGAGAGAGCAAGAGAGAGAATGAGTAAGTGAGAAAATAGGTGAAGGAGAACGATGAGTGGTTGGGGGAGGGGGGAAGGGACTAGGAAACATTAATTTAATGGGCTAATGTGGCAAATATCTTATTTTATAGGTTTGAAAGGCATGTTGTTTCTGTGTAATGTATGTTCTCTTCTTTCTCTATCACGTAATGCTATTGTTGTTCTGGTTTCTGCTCTCAAATGAGTTATTGGTTTATATGGGCCTTTAGGCCAAAGGCATGGAATCGATTTCTATATGTTGGCAATATTTAAAAACTAATTTTTTACGTTCGATATAATTTTCAGATTTTTTAATTTTTTAGACTTGACTTTTCCATTCTTCTTGCATGTTTAAGGAATAAACGTTTATTTTATTATATAAAAGAGAATTAAATGAAATAAGACTTGTCTTGCATTTGTTTTTGTACCCATCAATAACGAAAGAAATGTTTACCTCGCCTAAGAAGAAGCTTCAAACCACTCATAAAGTATTTATGCTCTTGGTTAGCGTATGTTCTTGATCGCAGGCCTGTTCTTGAACATGATCTGAATCAATCAATAGACACCCCTACGGTGCGACATAAAATAAGAAGTGAGTTTCTCGTTCATCACTAATAAAATACAACAACAACAGCAGACACACAATCAAAATGTATGAATGTAATGTTTTTCCTTATTTGTTTTGCTTTAAAGATTTATTATACCCGTGAACACACTCATAAAGTATTTATATTCTTCTTCCTGCAATTACTATTGATTGGAATAACATTATATTGAATGTTTTACATATAAAAATATTTTTCATTAAATAAAAAAAAAATTAAATGAAATAGACTTTTCTTAATCTTTTTTTTTTATACCCGTCAACATTCATAAAGTACTTGTACTACTCGTGTACTGACTAGCGTAAGTTCTTGGACACAGCCTTGTTCTTGAAAATGATTCGAACCTATTAAAGGATACCCTTTTGCAATGAGGTGTAAAATAAGAAGTGAGTTTTCTGTTCATCTGTCTGATGGATGTAAAAGATTCGGCCGCATCCGAATGTAATTTTCTTCTTCTTGTTTGTTTGTTTTGCTTTAGAGATTATTTTATAAAATGAAATGCATTTCTAACGAAAAATGTTTTGCATTTTCAATATAAGTCTGGCAAAAACATTTATTGCTCGTTTTTTTTATAGTTTATCTCCTCAAAATTTTTATTTAGTGCATCTTTGGAATAACCTGACATCAATAATCAGTTACACTAACATGCTTTTATTCCACATATTAAATGCTAATCAAACCAACCGCAACAAGTAAGGAAGATGGTCCTCCTCCTCCTTCTCGTCCACCATTAACTGAAGGGAATCTATGGTGTCTCACTTGGCAAATCGATTACCTGCACTTGATTGACTCTTAATTGCATATATTCAAGACAATTTTCTCCAATACCAAATATTAAAATAAATAAAATAAAAGTTAAAGATATTTGGGAAACGTTTTCTATTGCTACTAATAAGCACACGGTGTAAAAGAATGCAAATAAACAGTTTCATCATTATTATCTACTATTGGATTTACGGAGTAGCTGATCGACTTGGCAAGTGTGGCACTCATATGTGAATCGGATCGTTCAAGAAGGCTTGTGACTTTTATTCATGTCCGTGTCCGTGTGGCTCATAAGTTTACTAATAGGAAATCTCTTCTAAAATGGAATAAATTTGCAAAATAAGCAATGGCGGCCGATTAAAGAATCTGAGGAAAAATAACCCGAATAGAAAAGAGAGAAACCGTTCGAGAGTGCCAAGATCAAGAAAATATTCGCCATAATCTACGAAAAAGTGAAAAGAATCCCATCGCATGGATGCCAACCATTGTTGAGGCAATGCCAAGGCCTACAACATGGTTGCCAGGATTTTTTGCGACAAAGGCTATAGGCATGCCAAGGAAGACGGAACCACAAAAACAAGCAACAAAATGAGTGGCTAAAATGATATCAGTGGAACTGAAAAGAAGCTCCACCCTATACAGGAAGCGAAAATCTGAGAAAATAAGTGAAAAGAAACCCCGCCACATGCATTAATCGAAGAAAAGCTCCTCACAACCTCAGTTGAAAAAATCTATGCGTATTCCAAATAATAGGCTTTTGCGAAAATGAATCCTGCAACTTGTGACAAAGGGTATAGACCGTGCCTTTTCTCTGCACCTTAAAGAAACAAGAGTAACAACGAATGGACGCCACGCGGCAGTCACAACCCTCCTTTTTTGTGTTCTGCTCCAAAGTACCAAGTTCCGTGCCTCTTCTCTGCACCTTAAAGAATCAAGGTAGACTAACAGCCAATATACTGAGTAACATCGAAGAGACGCCACGCGGCAGTCACAAGCCTCTTTTTTTTTTATGTTGTGCTCCAAAATACCAAGTTTACAAAAGCTGAGATATGAAAAGGAACAAGTCCTTTTTGTCTTTGGTATGGCTTAGCGAGCAATAGTTGTGTCTGGAAATTCAACGCCTGCAACTGACCAGACTGCTTATATATTGCATATAAGAAATTCCCTCGATTTGTCACGCTACCTACTACCATATGTTTCTGTTGCATCAACGACTCCTAGCGATACTTGCAAAAAAGTCGGTGAAGACGACATGTGACGGAAACTAAAAAGGTTTTCTTGTGATAGAATTATGATGTTATCGAGCCGTAGATAAACGAAGTGTCGATGTGTTAGCCCCTCAACATTTTTCCTCCTATTTTCTCCCTGCTTCCTAAATAACTTGTAAGTGCTTGATAAGTGTTTCAAGTCAAGTGATAAAATGAATACATCCCCCATGTTGTTAATAAATGTAAAACTTGCGGTATTACTCACAACGTCATGTATATTCAAATCTTTAAAAAAGTGAAGAAAAAAAAAAAAAAAAATTCTATAGAGAAGAGACTGGGCTGTGAAAAAAGAGTAAAACACAAGGTCGTGACTATTGTTGGGCATTTTCTACTCACAGTATTATTCAGATTGTTGTTGCTATTTTCATGTTTCACTTTTTCTATTCGCTTTATACATATATTACATAAAAGATTTTATCTGTTGTTATTGTTAATGTTCAGCAGTAATGCAGCAGCAGGCCTAAAAACTGTCATCGGCAGTAGTTTCTATTTAAATTGTTCTCTTCTTTCTCTTTGAAAAAGAGAATGTTGAGGTTTTGTTTGATATATAAATAATAGGCAAAAAAAAAGAACAAACAGAAAAAAGGGCATAAGAGCAAAACAATTAATATTTCAACATAAACATCGTTCATGTGTTGGTTCATATATATTTTTTTTTATTTTCTTTTCGAAAATGTACAGTTGTTTTTGCGGCTGCCATTATATCGTGTATTACGCGTACACCTACCTAGAAGTTTATATTATTGTTTATATATGAGAATTGTTTCGATGAATTTGTTAATAAATGTACTCACTCTTTGGGTGATGTTTAGTTTGCTTATGAGATATTATAACCTTTAACTGAAACAATCTAAAGATAAATGTCAGGGTTCTCTACAATTACCCCACCATATATATAATAATTATATATATATACATTTTCTTTTTGTGTGCCCTCCCCAACCCCTTTCTCAGGGAAATTGCTTATTACATTTAACTAATTTCTTCGGTTCATTGTCTCTCATTGTCGTTTCATATGATATTCATTTGGTTGGAAATTTTGTTAAGGCTTGTTTGTAATTGATAGCTAGCTGGCTGTCATTTAAAATGAAACTGCATTGATGTAGTGCTGTGCTACCTACCACCTCTACTCGCACGTTCTTTTCACATTTCATTCTTCTCGCTTCAATATGAAACCTTCTTTCATTCATAATCATTTCATCAATGTCAATAACAGTAACAAAAACAACGACAACAACAAAGTTCTGTAATTTAATATCCTTCTTAACACTTGATTAAGCTTCAAGAAGAAGTGCTTTATGTCGCACTGAAGAATAATTCTTTAAAAAAAATAAAATAAAATGAAACAAAATAATAATAATTTCATGTATTTGGGACAGTTTAACAAGAAGAAAAAGAAGAAGAAGAACAAGAAGAGACGAATACATACTTGCAACCACTTTACGCCTAAATGTGGTTAAAACACTTAAAATCCAAACCAATCGACTAACCAAGCAACTAACCAACCAACCAAACTACCACCACAAGTAGCACTGTAATAGTACTACATCATCACCCACATTTTATTTAAATTGCACACATTACATGTTCATATATATATATATAAAAAAAAAAAAAAGTTCTTACCACTGACTGTATACCCTGTAGGTTAGTAACCCTATATATGCACAACGCAGTAATAGTATGGCTGGTTGACATTTTCATAAGTCGTATGTACGTACGTACGTACGTACGTATATATATTTATTGCTATATAAAACAGTTAGAAATTAATGTAATTGAAATGTAAAGTCTTTTATACTCTCATTGCCACATATATCAGTAAAACATTTCAATTACTGTCATGTTAAATGTGATAATGTCTGAATAGTAAGTTAACTGCGGAGATATGATTACCAACACTAATTTAAATTAATTTATTTAAATAAATACTTTACAAGTGCAACTATTTAAGAGTTGGCTGCAAACGAAAGCTAAGCTAAATACAAAAACAGTCATCTTTCATTAAATGAACAGCAGTTACGTATATCAAGTTTAAGGAATAATTTTTTTTTTTTCACTTTTTTACATGTTAGTCAGAGATACGCAATGGGAATTAAAGGAAGCAAAAATCTAGGCATAATTAGTGGGTTGAATCTTGTCTTACTTTAGGTATCCCTCATCTCTTATTAGAATCATAACTGGAGCATAGTTTTGAGATGGTGTCCTTCCCTTCAGATTTATGCTTCTGTCATTTATAGTATAATTAAAACATCCTTAGCCTCGCAGATTCATCCGTAGCCGATTTTTCTGACTGTCTGTCTCTTCTTCAGTTATAATCTACAGGATACGCTGTTCTCTATTATATTTACTTTAGAGCTACTCTTTATTAAATTGTAAGTTGTTGACCGCAACTATTAGATGTGTGTAAAAATTTTGATCACTTTTTCACTTGAAAAAGGCAGTTACTGTGAAAGATTTTCGAATATATATCAAATTAGTTTCCATCATTTTCTGAAACATATACAATATTGCGATATCATGCCGAAAGAAAGTATATTAGTTTGGCAGTAATCCACTCCCCACCGACCCACTTCGCGGACCCTTGTGTCAATCAAGCCTACACCAATCTGAGAGAGTGGTAGTCAGGTGGACATGGCGCCTGCCGGGTGGTGCAGAACTTCCCTTTTGAAATGCATTGGTGTATCCTGGACAACTCTTGCAACAAATCGTTGAGCCCAAAACCGACAATTCTGATATGATGGAGTAGCATAACTCGCTCGTTGATCAAAATGTTTGCAAGCATCTAATATAAGATTTTTAAGCAAAACTCATTGTTTTTGAGTCAATGATTTCAGAATAATTCATTCAAACAGTGTTTTCGTTTTACTCTTGCAATAGTATTCTCAAGCCCTTTAGAGAATTCAAGGTTTGGTTTGAAATTTTTTTTTTTAAAAGTCAGTATAATTTGTCGATTTCGTTTAGCGACAGCTGACAACTTGTAGATTAATGGGTCTGTGTATTAAGTCAGCGTATCTCAGCCTATTTTTTCCAGGCAAGTTTGTAGGAAGTTTTATTCTGAATTATTAGAAAGTTGATAGAATGCTAAGTGACGTCTCGAGCTGCTGCTATATATGCTTATCAGAGCATAAGGTCATCAATATGTGTAGATGAGAATAAATCTTTCAAACGTGAACGTTTACTAAACGGCTCAATATATTTTGAGTGACATTATCTACCCAGAGATCAGTTTAATTTAATCGAATTTTTTTGATGTAAATATCAATAAGTTCCTGAACTCATTAGCTATAATCGACATGAGTCTCATCACGGTACAATGTACTTGCAGCAGTGGCTGACCAGAAAGGTGACAGACGGAACGGATAGATGAATTTCATAAAGTGATTCATAATACACTCAAGTATTATCGGCAATTAGCACATTATCCAATCGATCATCCCGCTGACGAGAGCTTACCAGGGAAAAGCCATGAAGACCATCGGAAGTCGTTGTCTTGTAGACTTCTTTAGTTAGCAGTTAGCCTTTTATGGCGATCCAAGATTGACAACAGGACCAGGGGAATAATAGTGTGATTGCATACCTTTCACTGCTTAGTTGTGCTTCTTCTTGAACGTGAAAGATCCATAAAGAAAACATTGATTGGATCCAAACTACGCGCAGTATCTTAACGACTGTGGTTGCCCGGAAATCATTGGCCGGATAGGCCTCGCCTTGCCAAGAGAAGAGAGTTTGGTCCATTTACAGTCTCCCATATTTGTTACTCCCGCTTGATATAGTTTCGATTCTGTAGGTGATGTGAGATCGTCTTACACCCTGAGGGGTGCAAGCTATTATTTGCACATAATTCCCGCCATCTAATTAAATTTTAACTCCACTCGTAAAAGTAAAATTTCGAAATTGGTTGTGTCTAATAAAGCAAACACAAGATGACATCATGAACCTCCTATAGCAAGGTTTTAGGTGACTGTGATTGGGTTCAATTTGCCGGAACGGCGGGCACAGTGGATTTGCAAACCAACTCAAGTAATTGATCTAAAGAAAAGCAGAGGTTGGGGGAGGTCAACTCAGGAGAAGTAATCATCCGAGGGTTTGCCCACTCAACAAGACGACGCCGTAGCGTTAAACATTTCCATTGAAAAGTCGATTAAACTGTTTGAAGAAATCGTGCTAGAGGCTTTACTTACCCTATTGTTGTTGTTGTTGTTGTTGTTGTTGTTGTTGTGGTTGTTGTTGTTGTTGTTGTAGTTGTTGTTCAAACTGCATTCGGAATTAATTATGGAAATTAATATATATTTTCGATCAATGTGAGATTTTGACACAATTTCAATATATTTAGTTAAATTCTATCCCGACATCACTCTGACCACTTGAAGAAGGCAGGCATGATATTCAATAGCAACTTTTAAAAATGAACTGCATGTGACTGATAAATAGCTTAAGAAGCAGTAAGCAAAGTTGTTACGACATGTGGGAAGTGGAAGAGTTCATGAAGAGTCGTACGGACTTTTTACCAATATTACAACATATGCAGGTCATATTTTGTCAAACCTGCATTTTGGTTAATGCATTTTGGAGAAAAATTGAATTGAATTTGGACAGGGACTTTTTAATGGTGTAAATGTTCATGAGTGCTGCCATTATTCGCCAACCACGAGAAGAGACAGACACATCAATCATTAACATAGATGAAATTTTCTAAAGGACTTGCATTATTCACGGCTGAAAAGTCAAGTTTAAGAACTATTCGATCGATTGAAATGAATTCACAAAGTAGAAGCCAAGGTGTACAAGCCAAGATAAAAGTAAAATTGTCTCGTTTTTATGTAAATTATAAACGTTGCTGCTGCTCATACAGGCTTTTGACTTTCATATGTTTTTTTTTTTGTCCTTCTTGAACACTTGATTAACCTCGAACAAACATTACTACTACTTCTACTACTAGCACAACAACATAGTGTCCTTTTCATTTAATACAATTTAACCTGAATTGTTGAACCGAAAAAATCGATTTGGTTGGTTTGGTTTAGAAAAATATTAAATTTTGTAAAGAAAAATCCTTATTAGTAGACAAAACGGCGCCTTGATCTTTTTTCTTCTTTTTCGCTTTTTCAAACAAAAGCATCATACCATATAAACAATGCGAGTCTATCCGGATACATAATAGATGCATAGATGCATGTGCTGTGCGTTCCTTTTGCCCATCCTAACAAAAACAAGAAGCAAGTTAAGAAGCTGCGACGACCCCAAAATGTAAAGTGCTACCCATTTGTAAAATAATAAAACAATTTTTCTTTTTTTTTTTTATGACTTCCGAATTTATTTATATTTCTTGTAAGTGTTGCTACCGCATTAATGGCATTTTCATAGAAAAAGTTATTTATATGCTATTCTTCATCACATATTCATTTTTACTATAATTGCATATTTGAAAAAGGAATTGAAAAAAAAAATTTTTTTTATATATTTTCTTTTTGGGCCGAAAACTTTTCTTCTTCTTTTATATATCTTCCTACTCAGTCACTCCTCGTAAACGTTTTTATTTCTAATAGCATCATAGTATGTTTTTAAGTGTGTATAGGAATTTTCATTTTTTATGCTGCAATGGCTTTTTTCTTTTTTTTTTCACAACATGCCCTTGTTCCAGTATAACGCATGCAAACATATATTATATAGTATAGTATAGAGTATATAGCATTTATTTAAATGTATGTATATGTGCATGTGTTGGTCGTATTATATGCAAGAGACACTGATTTTCGTCGTGTTGCCAACTTAAAAAACCCAACCCATCACATCATCACTAACTGTTCTTATACACCACACACCAGGCCACCATAATGACAAAAAAAAAATATAAAATCCTTATATATATGCTCTGGTTTACGATACACTCCGTTTTCCGTTTTAGTTACAGTGATGAAAAAACTGACAACCCTTCTCACCATACCATACGGTATGTGATTTCTTGCATTCTCTTTCGGGACGAAATAAGTCATTCATTTCAATATGCGCAGAAAATTTAATCCTTGTCCTTCTCTCGCTCTCTCTCTTTTATCATCTCTCTTAACATAAATATACACCTTCTCTTCTCTACATATATATATGTATGTATATGTAGGTTCTCTTTGTTCTTTCTATTGGTAGCTTAGACGATGATGATAGTGATAAATTCGTCCGTCGTGCACATATATATACATATATATATATACATATATATTCTTTTCTACTTCGCTATCGCAAGATTTTTCAGTTTAGCTGCGTGCAAGTCTCGTAGGAAACGTGTGTCGATTAACACAGCAAAGCGCTCGCCAGGAGAAATATAAACAAAAAAAAAAAAATAATAATTTTTTTAATTACTAGAAAGGGTGTCTCTATGTTGCTATAAGAAAACTAGTGTTGTTTTACCTGCACTCACTCCGCTCACTACAACAACAACAACAAGTGAAATTAAAAATTCAATACGAAGTTCGCATTTTTAAGTACACTGTTCTGTTATTGTAAAATTTATTAATTTAAAAAAACAGGCAAAAACCAATACTTTAATGTACGTAAAAAAATAAAACAAAAAGAAAATCAAGTGTTTTTAAATGAATATTAAATTCGAATTCGAATACATTCCGTCTAAAGAAAAATTGTTTTAATTATTATGTGTTAGCTAGTTAAAGTTATTTAGTATTTTTATTTAAACGAAAAAAATAAATAAATAAATAATATATATATATATATATATATATATACATATACATATACATATACATATACATATATATGTACGCCGTTTTTTTCATATGTGTAGAACGGAAATTATCGTAGCATACGTGCTTGACTAATGACAGACATTTTTTTTTATTTAATAGTGATTTACAAGAAATTATTATAAAATAAAAAAATAAATTGCACAAAAAAAAATAAAAAACTGTTACATTAAAGGTAATTGGTTTTCATTTTCTACTCTTATATACTGCAAGCATATATATGTGCCTGTGTTTATGTATCTTTATATATGGCTTTTTAAGTACATAGATAGATAAAGTGAACCACACCTTTGTTTATTATTATACCGTCTTTGGGTTTTTTTCCTTTTTGTTATGATGTCTTAAGATTGATTATGAGTAATTTATTGTCTTATTTATCTAAAATTATTTAAATTCGTATATATATATATATATATATATATATATATATGTATGTATTTTTTAACTTCATAAGTAATTTAATGCAATCATCTTTCAAATATGAATACGAAATTTTAAATCGAGAGATGACGACTATAGTCATTTTGCTTTATGTGTACTGAATATTAAAGCTCTCCCCACTCTCCCGCCTCATTTTTCTTATACATTCTTTCTTATAACTCTTCCCCGTCGCCGGTTGTTGGGGCCTATTGTTTGAAACCTTCGGTTAGAACAAGTGAGCTCTAGAGTAAAAAATCCTAATAGAAGACATTGTTGAAGACGTTCTTCTTCTTGATTGAATTCTTGATTGAATTGCAATGCCTTGCATACGACAATTATTGAGAGATCGCAACAACCTTGAAAAAGTGTCAATTTTATTAAAATATTCTTGTCAATGCTTTCTCACCTTTAAAGCAAAAACGACTGATGACTCAAACAAATTGATGTTGCAAATGTTCTCTTTAGTAATTTATAAAAACGGTTTAAGATGGTTTCCAAGTGGAGCACTCTTGCACAAATTTTTATACCCTATACCGTCGATGGTGTGGTTTGGGCGAATGTGTGTGTGTAACAACCAGAACATACTTTATTATTATGCTGATGGATTCACTTCCAAATTCAAGTCAAGTTTATTGTCGGTCCGTTTGTCTGCCTGATATCTGTCGCATGTCTTTCTGCTCAATCTACAGTTCGTAAGTTTTTTTTATGCTCTATACCGTTGACGATGTGGTTAGGGATATTAAATTTGGGCGAATATGTGTGTGTAACGACCAGAAAATTCTTTATTATTATGCCGATGGATTCGAAATCACTTTCCAAATTCAAGTCAAGCTTGTTGTCGGTCCGCTTGTCTGCCTGATATCTGTCGCATGTATTTTCTGTTCCGTGTACTGTTCGCAAGTTTTCGAGATATTTTGTTAATATTCAGTGCGCCGATATGATTTGACTCAAGGAAAGCTATGAATGAAGATGAATTGGACTAGATCATTTTACGATGCCTCCTCTATATATATATATATATATATATTTTGAATAAAATGAAGATTTCCTGACAAAAGTCAGTAAAAAGCAAATAACATTATAGTCGGGCAAGGCAGCTATTAAGTACCCTGCATCATAATGTCTAACACAATCCTTATTTTCATTATAGAAAACAAAAATTATATCCTATTTCCATATAAAGGCATGTTTTTCATTCGCGTATTTATAGGAAAAGGGGCCCAAAACGTAACCTAATGTAGTACAAGTTCAATGCTGACATAGAGCGGGTTCCAAAAATAGGCGTGGATGGTCCCAATTTTGTACAGTTCCATATATTCTGAAGAAAGTTGAACCTTGATGTGGCCACAAGATATAATTTGTCTTCTTGTGATGAGGTAAACAGCTCAAGTTTTTTGGCGAACAAAGCTAGTCTTGTGAGATTTCGTAGATCTATCAATCCCTCTTGTAGTCTAGTGTACGTATATATAATATTCATATCGAGCGTTTTTCTTCCTCTTGTCAACTTCGTATCCAAATGGACGTCTACGGTATTTGGCTTCTTAAGCTGAATCGTCTCTATAGTAATATCGAGCAATGCATTCTAGCTCACAAAGGCAGAGGGCACAAAAAGTAGGACCACAATTTTACGTGCATAGCTTCCTTACTATATATGGATGAGAAACGATTGCCATAAAAAGTAGAAGCAAGGCAGTCTCCCATTTTTCTCTTCTAGTTATTAAGAGTAAGAGGAAAGATCTCTGCTGATTGCTGTTTTTCTACGCGAAGGAGAAGAGGGAAATGGACGATTTTCCATTGCATTTCATGTAACTAAAACATTCGCCAAATTTGCTTAAATGGGCTAAAGCGAAGGGTGGAGATATAATGGATCCTTAAAGTGAAAATAATTGCAGAGAGAAAGAAAATTTTTTGTTAAATCGATGTTGTTTCTCCTGGACATGGTACAAAATTATCCACTCCTTCCTAAGCATGGTAAGACAATTTTTTTTTCTTTTTTTTTTTTCGTATCAATTTCTGTCTATATATTAAAATGGCTTTTCTTTTTTTTTTTTTTTTTTGTATCCAATAAAGTCATGTGTAGGCGTAATTGTTCATATTTCTTAACAGCAACCCACACGTAATATGATTTCATGACTGGCTGACTGACATGCGTTTTTATACAAGTTCGTATGTAAATATACATTGTTGTGATGATAATCCGTCTCGTAGCATAAGATATTTAAGTGAATATAAAATTAATTTATTACTAAAAAGTATCCTTACTGCAGACTTACCATAATCTGTCTGCCAACAATCGTAATGTATGCTATTAGTTCACTCATTCTGCTCAGCAAAGAAGTTATCGTTTCGGGATGAATACTTTATCCAGTGCATGCAATTTACTTGTATTACGGGTATACGACCACGTTCAACAAATCGTCTCTTTTGACGTATCGTATAGTATCATTATGCCATACACGACTAGTTGTCACACCTAGGAGGGCTTGAAATATACCTACATTTTATTATACCGAGCTTGTCTGTGCGTCTGCCCATGTAATCTTGTGATCAATTTACAGGTCGTATATTTCCGAAATATTTAAAAGACTGACGTGTTTTAGCCGCACGATAAACGCTATTGGAAATAGTTCGGATCGGACCACTTTTCCGTCGTCTTATTCTGATTAGAAGTCATTATGAGAAGAGATATTGCAATTATTGCAATTTCGCGACAAAAGTCGCTTAGTAAACCTTTGAACCTCTTGGGCATAACCATTCAAGACTTCATTTGCAAAGAAGTCCAAATTTTTAATATTCAGTCCCACAATAGTATGGTTCCTATATATATAATTTAATGCGTTCGATAAGAATTGTGTTAGACAATGTGATGGCATAGGGTACTTAACGAACGGCCTTGCCCGACTATAATGTTTCTACTTGTTTTATTGCACTTAAGATCGATCCGAACCCCTTCATTCAATTCAATTTAAAGTGCATATCAAGAACGCCATAAAATGCATTCTTGTTGAACTTTTTTTGTGGATCGTTTTAATTGGACATGTTCATGTGTCCGCCAGGGTTTTGTACTACTCTTAAATTTGCACAAGGCTTTTCAAACAAAATCCTTCAGACTTGTGCTAAGATATTTCTGATTCTGAAGATTGAACGCGTACGTAATAGTTTGGAAAGAATAGAAAAATCACAAGAGCAACAGTGGAAAATTGAAAAATTTCTATATATTTTCATGAATAACCTAACTAAACTAACATTTAACCTTATATATATAACGATGAAATTGTGCTGATACCAACTACTCATACTATTTGTCAACGACAAAGTAGTCAATCAATTATGTGTAAAGGTATTAAGTTCTTTTGTTATGCATACCTTCACTTAGCCAACGAAAAAGCCCTTCAGGTATTCTATTATTGATGATGATGATGATGATGATGATGATGATGATGATGATGATGATGATGATGATGATGATGATGATGATGATGATGATGAGTGATAAGTGATGACGGCGATATCATAACGATATTCAAAATGAACGAACACAACAATGTTTTTTTTTATTTACTCTAATTAAATTTGTTTTAAAATGAAATATAAATTTTACTAATTAATTAATTTTACTTTATTATTGTTATCCCAATTATTGTAATTGCTTCTTCTCCTTCTTCTTCGAGCAACTGGTTGAATATTCTCTTGCTTAAGATTTTACTTATAAAACATTAAAATGCGAACACCGCATATATATAAACATATATATATATATATATATATGTTTTATATATATACGCTTTTTTAAGCGTCTTTTCCTCTCTTTTTGTCTTTTCTATTTCCTTTCTAACATGTATGTATATATATGTAATTGAACTAACTTGGCAACAATGACTTATTTACGAATAATTCTGCATGAATAACAGATTTTTTTTATTGTAACCAAAAATAAATTGAAATGAAACAAATTTTCATTCATTTCTCTTGTGAATTTCGCACATACATACATACCTGCCTTATAACATTACATGTAGTTGAGGTGTTGTGCGGCTTTTCACACAGGACCGAGAACAAACACAAACAAGACAAATTAACTTTCGCTTTCATTTCGATTACTAAAAGCGTAAGTAAACATATACGAATACATTCATAAATGTGCGCTGTTATGCACCGACGCCAATTTCGTAATTAAAGTAATATCCGCGATTAAAAGAGAAATATTAAAATATGTTTTATTGAAACTAAAGCCGATCGCCACTATTTCCGGTATCGTCACAACAATATCTGGACTAAAGGCGGATTTATGCCGTCCGCCTATCCGCATCCACCTGCAAATGCCTATAGACTATAAAAATATGAAAAAGCAATGCTCTAATAAGGAAACAAGAAAATTATATTCGAGTGTAGTGGCGTGTGCTATACGCATCATCCTAAAAAAAATGAAAATGAAAATGTGATAGTTTAAAATATTGGATGAAGGGATTTTTTTTCTATTTTTGAACTGATGATCAGAGAATAATATATTGAATTTTTTATCGTTGCATTTGATGTAGATAAGTTAAGTACGCTTGCGTGGCCGAAGGCAAAGAATCTTAACTAATCTTTCCTTGGAGAGTCTTCAAGAATATTGAGGTCGTTTGTGTGCAGACTTCCTCGCCACGTAGTTAGCTCGGTAGGAGGTCGAGTACACAGCCAGTAGAAAAGCTAAAGATAGTGTAGTGTCATAAACGCCTGGCGTACCTGGGTTGCTTACTTCTTCTAGTACAATCAGAAAGTCCAATACACAACCAGTAGGTTGTCGAAAAGCTAAGGGTAGTGTAGTGTCATAGATGGATTTGATTACTTCTTCTAGTACAATAGATACAAGGGGTAGTGTGGTAGGGGCGGCTTCCACGGAAGTATGGAAAATCCAAGACGTGAGTGTGATATTACGAAAATAATGACACACACACGAGAGTCAGGTTGCACGCTAACAAAATCACGATTACCGTACTTACGCGAGTAGAAGTGATAGCATTGGTTGAATAGTGATTGACGCTTGCCAAGATCCGTTGGAATGACGCTTGCATACATACCATGTAGACGCTTCGATGGCAGCTGGTATGTTTCAATCATGGAGGTTGACCAACGAGTGTGGCCTGACCGCTTGGGTGCGGCCGTTCGGGGAGTAAGCGTGTTGGCTGTGGTTATCCCCTAATATGGGTCCATTACATAATTGAGAGGTACTTGAGACACCTCGCCCTGTCCAGAGGGGAAGGTTTAGAACATACTTGAACTTTCAATCTGATACCCAGTGCTTGGAATAGGCTCTCTCTCTCCCCTGCAGGAATGTCTTGCAAGACCGAGGGGTGTCCAATTCAACTATATGTTAATTGCCTATAGTTCTAGGGAACACGTCTGCTGATTAAGGTTTCACGCCAAATGAAGAAGATAACCGGTTTTTGACTTTCAAATGATGCATACATATACGCGCTACTGATCGGTTTCTTTACAAATGTTTGTGTAAAATTGTAGTTCAATATTCGTTGTTATTAATCTTTTACGCTTTGGTTTGATGCAAAACGGAATCTTGCATTTACTTCTATTTTTATCCCTTCATTATCTATCGACTGAAATCACATAAAAAATGCGATAAAAATTAAAAAAAGAAGAAAAGACTTAACAGCTTTGGAACTTTCATTCGAAAGTGTAGTACTTAAATGGAATTACATTTGAATTTATAACCGCAGTAAATCGTAAGCGTAATGATGTATGAAAAAAAAAAATAATAATAATAATAATGAAGTGCGTAAATGATTCGGAAAGAATTTCACACATCATTGAAAATATGCACTGAAGTCGTCCCTTAATAATGCGCTGGGAATTTGGTAAAAATTCATGAGTCATTCATAAAATTTGTATATATTGCTGCGGCGAAGCAAGAGGAAGAGAAGACAACAACAACGCAATTACTACCTACGAAATGTATGCAATGAGTAATCAAGCATAGAAAGATGCGACGCGTAAACTTGTTGAAAGGGAATATTGTGTTAGGCTTTCTCTCTCTTTATCTTAAGATCTTTTTGCGATATATCGCTTTCGCTCCATTTTTCAATGAGAATCAATTCTTAACGAAGAACTAATTTAAAAAAAAAAAAAAAAAATTAGAAAAAAAAGTAATATTTTAATTCTTTGTTTCTTTTTTCTCCCTTCCAGATACTTTAGTCAGAACAACAACTTGTGAGAGCGACGCATTCAGTTTTAGATTCCTTACGTTATAATCTCTCTCTGTCACTCTCTCACTATACGAGTATTGAAATTATTGTGAGAAAGCAGAACAAAAAACGCCAAAAACCAACGGAAGAACTAAGGAAATATTTGTGTGGGGCAACTCTAAACCCAAAAAAAAAAAAAAAAAAAAAACAATTTGTTTATATTATTTTCTCTAAACTTAATCAGCACATAAACAACAACAAATATTAAAATGTCGACAGTCGATAAAGAGGAATTGGTTCAAAAGGCAAAATTGGCCGAGCAATCGGAAAGGTAAGTAAAGAACAAAACTTTTATTGATAATGTTGAGCTCCGACGACGGACGAATAAATAACATTTTTCTTAAATAAATAAATAACTTTGCCATTCATTTCATGTAGATACGATGATATGGCTCAGGCTATGAAATCAGTCACAGAAACCGGTGTGGAACTGTCAAATGAGGAAAGAAACCTACTTTCAGTTGCCTACAAAAATGTTGTTGGTGCCCGCAGGTAATTGAATGATTTCATTTCTTCTTTTTTTTTATATTTTTATTCCAACCTTAACCGTTGCATTTTAACTCTACTTAGAAGAAGTTCAAAAAAAAAAAAAATAACCATAAAATTAATTTTAATAATAATTATAATAATAAAAATAATAAAAAAAAAAATATTAAAAAAAAATAAAAATAATTTTTTTTTTTACCTTAAGTTACGAAATTGCTTAATGTGTTTTTTAATAACAGATGAATTTTTAATTGAATTGAATCTTGAAAATAGTTCCACGAATGCTTTGATGAAAAAACATCTCCAAATTCCTTTATGTGGTTTTTAGTAATAAATTCTCAATCGAGCGGAATTTTCGAAATAAATCCTCTCCGTACTTTTGTAATGACAGTCCAATATACACACATTAAGACTTATGTTTTTATGTGAAAAAATAAATAAATGAATGTTAAGAAATCTTTACCCATTCGCCCTAAACGATTTGATAATTGTAAACTTGTATTCCCTGTTGGCAGTTTGGCCTGGGGGAAAGGAATTCATAATACCCAAGCAGCGCCACAATTCAAGAAAATTGTTATCATGATCTTGCTGTTTGATCGACTTAGCTGCGATTTTATCGGTCTTGCTGCACTTTTTTGAACGATGGGTCGGTTGTCCTCAGCTCACATGCACAGATCCAAATCATAAATCGTCATAATGATAGGTTTAATTATGCCGTAGTAGTCAGGAAGTCATTGTTTTGATAGTCACTGTTTAAGTCACCGTTGTGCGTCTATCAGAGCACGTCTAAGTTTGCCGCAATTCAATATATTTACATAGAACTCTACTTAGATATCATGTGTGTCACGGCGACAGTAATTTCCAGCCCCCAGACCCCCCTTAAGACTGCTTTAACTTGACCCGGTTTTTAACTGATTATTCTTCTCATATAATATTTTTGCCGTTAAAGGGCATCTACTGCAGTCTCTTCACTCTACATTCCCAACTTTCGATGCAACTACGGTAATCTATTGCTCGTATTTATCCATTATAACTGATCGAAACAAACGAGTTTTTGTTCTCACTATATATAGATGAGGATTCAGTCAGTCTTCTGTCAACTGTTTTATGTGGTGCATGTTACGTTAAACTTTTTTTCTTAATCTCTGGAAATGCAGAGTCGAAAAATGCATATTCGTCGTGGAATGCTTTGGGAATTTAAACGAGGCAATAGCGCTAAGGTGACAGCTGAAAAAATATACAGTGTATACGGTGAAGGACTGACAACCGATCGGACAGTTAGAAATAGGTTTGTTAAATTCCGTTCTGGGGATACGAAAAGAGGGCGGGACGTCCTTTCGACTTTGACGACAACCTTTTAAAGGCAATATTGAAGCAAAATCTGTACCAAGCAACAAGAGGTGTAGCAAAAAGTAGGAATATCTCACAAGCAACTGTTAAATTAATATAATTTTGTTATTCGATGAAAACAAAAAAACAAAAAAGTTGCTTATGACTCGACCTTCTTAAAATATCAAAAAATTTAGTTAACTTTCGTTTTAAAACTCCCCTCACGAATGCAAAGAGTAAAATAAATAGGACTAAAGATCTGACATCACTTGTTAAGAAAAAATTCTTGTCGCACGAAAAGGAAAACCGTAAACTACTAGATATGCTAACGCGAACGATGATGTCATTGCTACTCAATTACCTCTTAGTCGTTCTTACCAACTTACTTTACCTTTTCTGTTTGAAATCCAATTCATCGAAAACATAAGCACAGAGTCGGTTTCTCTTTTACGGTTTCTTTAAGCTTCTCCTTTCCGTTATCTTCAATAGTCTTCAACTTTCTCCCCACCAAATCCCGACTTCTTGCATACATATAAACACTACAACTGCCGTCATTGTCTTTTTCCACGTTTCCATCATTCCCGCGCTTCTCCGATTCCTATCATTACCAGCTTTCCTACAGTCTTCCATTTATTTTTATCTTATATCGTATGTATAAACTCTAGCTGTTGTTATTGAGTAATTAATTCAATCGAAGCCGTATACAAATTTTTTTTTCTTGTTTTTTTTTATATTATTATGTTAATAATTTAAATATTATTTTTCTTTTTAATGTTACTCATTGCAGATCATCATGGAGAGTAATTTCCTCCATTGAGCAGAAAACCGAAGCCTCCGCCAGAAAACAACAGCTCGCCCGCGAGTACAGAGAACGTGTGGAGAAGGAACTTAGGGAAATTTGTTACGAAGTTTTGGTAAGTTTTGCCTTCAATTTTAATATTCGCCGCGTCCCTATTCAATGTCAATTCCCATATAAAAGAAAATATTTCATTGTTTTAAAGTCAACGATAATGAAGAGGACGCCCTCTCCTCCTCCCTCCTAGCAACAAAGTGCAGCTGACATTTGCAGGCAAATAACTGGCAACAATTATTATTACTTTTTTTATTTTTTGCTAATAACAATAAAAACTTGGAATGTCTAAAACAGGCTTTATGCCGTTGAAAAATGCACAAATTGGAAAAATCGTTCTCAGCCTTTGAATGTCACTTTGTTTTATCAAGAAAAGAGAAAAGAAAATTATTACTATTTTTTTCTTTTTCTTTTTAAATGTTATTCAGGAAGAATTAGTTATAGTTGATGAGTATCAGGTTCGGTTCATCATGTCATCGAAAAAAAGCATATGCCTCTGTGTGCACATTATTAATAATAATAACACTTGTTCCTTACACACCCCTTCGTTCCCCTTTGCCATCTGTAACGCTACACATACAAGCGGCAGCATGCTTTCGTTCATATTCTTTCAACCCGTCGTTGTTATAGAGTATGCTCCCTTATACGTAATTGGTTGGTTAGACCTTAGAGTGCATTTATTATAGACTTGTTATGAATTTGCTTTTGCATTTGTGAAATTGATAGCAGCGCTCAACCGTACCATTAGTTAGTATAAATACTTAAAACAACAAAGTAATCAATAAATCTATATTTAACTAAATAACGTTGTGAAGTCATGAGAAGTTTCCTCTGCTCTAATTAGAAAATAATTTTTGCGGAAAGCGGCGGGCACGCTATATAATACATTTTAGAAGGAGAATTTCATATATATATTCTGGTAGAAGATGTATTTAGTAAAGGTAGGACATAAGCTAAAGGCGGATAAAGCAAAGCAATTTTCATATTTCTTGCTCGCGGGGCAAACCTTACGTCTTTCGACAAAAAGTGACCGCCTTTTTTATTTATATTCCACCCCATTTGAGGTTAAGGTTGACTTGTATTTGAAATCACCTTCTGAATTGGTTTAAGATTGATCGGCTTATTCGGTTGTCTTGTCATGTCTTCTCGTCTTCAATTTAGAATATGCTATTTTCGAAATATGCTGACTGCTGAAGTATACGGAGTCAAGATCATTTTTTGAATCGATTTAAATTTCTTTATCTATTTGATCGGTTTGTTCGGTTGTCTGTTCATATCTTCTTGTTCTGAGTGCTGACTGCTGTTTCTATCATTCCAAAGGTGATGATAAGCGTCAACATTTACCATACGCAATAAACATATCTAGATTCTGCTGTGTAGTTTAGGCCCCAAGATAATAGGGATTGTCTAACTCTCTGGAGGGCGCCGATTACGCTAAATTAACCCGTGTGTCATAGTGCACCGTGGGGTTAAACCGACATGGTAGTGTATCCACGCAAAACCTCTCAGACATCTCTCTCTTCAGGGTCAGGTTGCCCAAAAGTAGGATTGCTCCTACCCATCTGACTGTCGGGAGAATGCCTTCTTACCTGACTGATTGGATACGGCCTCTCGGGGAGTATTCGTGGTGGCTGTGGTTACATCAAAGTTTTGCGGGGAAATATCTAAGAACTGCTTAAATAGGCCTCGACCATACCATGGATATGGATATCTCATGAAAGGACTTGGTGAATAGGATGCGAGAAGCTAAGTTTGTTAATTCAAAATTAATAGTAATAGACGTCATGTCTTAGTGGATAACTGTTTTCTTAAAATTACCTTCGATATAGGTATCAAATGAAAGGAGTTGGCGAGTAGGGTGAAGATAAAGTGTGTTAGTTATGATTTAATTATGGTCGGTGTTTAATGCATAAAACATTGGGGCGTTTAGAAAAAACCGATCCTTTGAACATTAAAATCTTAAGTGGACCAAGCGTTCATGTGGGTGGGCATACGAGAATCGACCCCCGCCGAATATAAGTTTCTTACTTGTTATTGATTATCGACTTTTGCAATAGTTATAAATAAATAAAAAAAAAACAAATTTAATTATTTAATTAATTGAAAATGAATCAACTCGTATTCATTGTTTTATTCTTCTTTTTCATGCATTTGTTTTTGCAGGGTCTTCTTGATAAATATCTTATCCCCAAAGCCAGCAATCCAGAAAGTAAGGTTTTCTATCTGAAAATGAAGGGAGATTATTACAGGTATTTAGCTGAAGTAGCCACAGGGGATGCGCGCAACAGTAAGTATATTCTTTCTACTGCTTTTTACATGTTATTATGATTATATTAGTATATGTTCTCCTTAAAAGAATATTGATTCCCGTTTATATTATTAAAGATTATGCCTAATTTTTGTTAGTTTTTTAATATTAATAATAATAATAATATTTTAAAAAAACAATACGAAAAAAAATGTTTTTAAAAAATAATTGAAATATTCTTAGCCGTTGTTGACGACTCGCAAACCGCTTACCAGGATGCATTTGAAATTAGCAAGGGTAAAATGCAGCCAACACATCCCATCAGATTGGGTCTGGCACTTAACTTCTCAGTCTTCTATTATGAGATTCTAAACTCACCAGACAAAGCTTGCCAATTGGCTAAACAGGTTAATTGAAAACAAACAAACAAACAAAAAAAATATAAAAATGTATTTCAAAATTCTTCGATCAGCAGAGATAGAGAGAGAGCGCGCGCAACAAAAACTAGATAAATTATTATATTAATATTACTATTTTTCTACAGGTCTGAGGTGCAAAATAATTAGGGCTTTTAGAAGATTTAGAAGGAAGGGACTTAACCATTTTTTTTTTTTGCTTTTCATTTTCATTTCGCTTCTTTCAAACTAAATATTTTTTTTTCTTTAACTTTTGTTGATTTTTTTATTCTTTCTTCTTCTTATTCTTTCTCTATTTAAACTTGTTATAGCCGTGGTTGAAGATTCGAAAAAGGCCTATCAGGAGGCATTCGATATTGCGAAAACTAAAATGCAGCCCACACATCCGATCAGATTAGGTCTTGCTCTGAACTTTTCCGTCTTCTATTATGAAATTATCAATTCACCAGCGCGGGCCTGTCATTTAGCGAAACAGGTTTTGTGTCTTTCTTTTTCTTTTTTGCATTTATATTATCCTTCCTTTCTCCAATTCTGCTCTGAACTATAATTTATATGTTGTGCTTATTCCGATATTCATATAAGCGATAAAAGAGCAAGAAAAAACAGTAATCGACATATTAAAATTTATCGATTCTCTTATGTGCACTAATCATCTAAGCTATGAATGAATTCTAACCATATTCTGAAAAGTCCATTTATTACCGAAAGCACGTTTACATGATGAATTTTAATTTGACGATCCGTCAATATGAAGAGTATATTAAATGAAAGGAATCGGAAAAATGTTGAATAATTTGCTACAAACACTTCTATGTTGTACTTTGTGTGTCTTCTTCCACCATGAACTTTATAAAAAAATTTTACAAATGTTTATTTACTAACATCACACACATACACACGCACACACACAGACACACATTGTTTTCATCCTGTAAACGAGCCGTAATTTTATAGTTTATTGCCCTTGTGTGTAACTGCTCGAAGCTCTGGCCCCCCCCTTAAAGTGCTTTGTTGTATATTTTAATCCTCGAACGATGTGTTATTATTGTTTGTGCCGTACAATAAAAAGTATGCATGCATGTGCATTATCATCCAAATGCTCCTCTTACTTACTACTAATGTATATTTCAAATTTTTGATCATTCTCTCCTGGGTAATATATAGTATTTATTATAAACAACATTCTTTGCCTGTTTTGAAATTTGAATGCTTTAGCGAAATAATGTATAAAGCATTCATTCCTCCCCCCGTTCTATCATCCTATATTTTCTATATATGTACACATCATGTACACATCTACAATAAATTTTCATTACTTCAAGAGGAAGGGGAAAGAAAGAAAAGGTTAAACATAAAATTAGTTTATTTCATGTTCCTTTATGTGCCTTAAGTGCGTCACCCAAAATTCCGACACTTTTTTAGGTTCATTTCAGAAAATAAAGACTCGCAGCTCTCGAATGTTTATTTATTTCACAAAAAAATTCAGTTGCAATAATAAGGATTCAGTTGAACGAGAGAAATTATGACGTACGATAAACCATGATTGCAAAAAAAGGGGAGCAAAAACGTAATTTAAAGAATTTTTTTTTTTCAATTTCCGCTAGCAATAAAATGAACTCTCTCTATCAAAGGATTTTTCACATTCGATTAAAAAACTAAAGCAAACAGTAATAAATAGTCGAATATTCTACATCCTCTACGCTTTGCCTTAAAAATAAAAAAAAAGTTGATATATCGATAATCTACAATATTAATATTGGGTAGGCGTTGCTCACTTTTCCCGCTTATATCTCCACGCTTACTCAATTGATGTTGCACAGCTGGAGGGGGTCCTAAGCACAGGAACTTGCAATGTCCCTTTTTGCCAAATTGGCAACTGATAGCTTCACTTTACTATCGGAGGTTACAATCACAGACGGATAGATTGAACAATTTGACGTTGATCAAGAAGATTTCCATTTCATAGGAGCTACCTACCGACCTAGCTGCCTTCACATGCACTGACAAAATCTCTTCGGTTATGGACGTAAAAAGTAACCCTCAGGGATCGCCAAATACATTAGTACGCACTTCTTATTATGCTTTCAAGGAGGAATGTTTAAGAAGTGACGGTTTAAATAAATAAAAAACTGGCTAAATCGAACTAATGCGAACGAGTTTAATGCCTTTGCTATGGGTTTTGTTGAATTTGATGGGGAGGTTTTATTACAGAGAGATAGAGAGGGTCCAACCAAAAAAAATACATAAACAGATTAGAAGAAAGAATAAAAAAATCAACAAAAGTTAAAGAAAAAAAAATATTTAGTTTGAAAGAAGCGAAATGAAAATGAAAAGCAAAA
The DNA here is from genome assembly GCA_001077435.1 of Glossina morsitans morsitans. Lineage (NCBI taxonomy): Eukaryota > Metazoa > Arthropoda > Insecta > Diptera > Glossinidae > Glossina > Glossina morsitans. Next base: position 47,593 of record CCAG010009453.1, read on the forward strand.
AAAAAAAATGGTTAAGTCCCTTCCTTCTAAATCTTCTAAAAGCCCTAATTATTTTGCACCTCAGACCTGTAGAAAAATAGTAATATTAATATAATAATTTATCTAGTTTTTGTTGCGCGCGCTCTCTCTCTATCTCTGCTGATCGAAGAATTTTGAAATACATTTTTATATTTTTTTTGTTTGTTTGTTTGTTTTCAATTAACCTGTTTAGCCAATTGGCAAGCTTTGTCTGGTGAGTTTAGAATCTCATAATAGAAGACTGAGAAGTTAAGTGCCAGACCCAATCTGATGGGATGTGTTGGCTGCATTTTACCCTTGCTAATTTCAAATGCATCCTGGTAAGCGGTTTGCGAGTCGTCAACAACGGCTAAGAATATTTCAATTATTTTTTAAAAACATTTTTTTTCGTATTGTTTTTTTAAAATATTATTATTATTATTAATATTAAAAAACTAACAAAAATTAGGCATAATCTTTAATAATATAAACGGGAATCAATATTCTTTTAAGGAGAACATATACTAATATAATCATAATAACATG